>MIQA02006663.1:0-16971 GCA_001887855.2 Sclerospora graminicola
ACACAACGGATGAAAAAGTTAGCGATCACCATCTATGATGAAAAAATTTGCAGTGCAAAGATTGCAAAAGGAATCCGGGCTATCTATCAAAATACGTTCAGTCTCTACTTGATGGCACTCGGGGACAACAAATATTTCGAGCAAATCGAAAGTGCCGGCGTCGACATCAATCCGGAAATACCAAATTTCTCTAGTATTTGCAATCTGACGAATTGCAACGTTGGAATAGGCAATCTCTTGTCCAATTTGAAAATGTTTATCCGAAGATGTTCAAGTTAGAAGCGAATCAACACTTAACGTTGCTGGAGGGCAAAAATGGAGCTCTTGAATTAGGCTTTTGGGAGCAAATTGGAAATGAAATTGAGACCCTGGACCAGCTCAACCGTCTGATAAATCAATCGCCCGACGAAAGTAATGATCAACCCAACAAAGTAAAAGAAAAACTGAAAGATATTCTGAAAGAGGCCCCCGAAACTTTTTTTTTATCGACCAAACTGCAAAAAAAACAACTGAAGAAAAAACAAAAAACCACGAGGCAATCGGTGTCGCGTTGAAGGAAGAAAAAAAAACTACAAAAGTCGCGAAAATGAAAACAATTATTTGGTCGACTGGTGTTTGTGACAAAGCTGCATTCATACTGTGCATTGACGCGAAAGAACCACATTTGGAGTGACTCAAGATTATCGAAGAGGATAGATAGATATCACAACACATTCTTGGCGCAATCTCTCGGCTGCTTCTTGGTTCCATTATGGGCGTCACGATGTTAGTGAGCGGTTGAATTGCTAAATTCTTACCTGTAGGTTGTGCGGCTACTTTCACAATTACGCTCTCTCTATCCGAAAACGTTCGATCTCTAAATGGAGAAGCTAGTTTAGACATCATATCATTAATTTATGTCGTCATGAGCTCATCCTTTACGCGCATTGACCTCAGTTTTCAGCGAGATGGTGGAAATTGCCATGATTTCTTGATCGCTTGTCGCGACGCGGCGCTTAAAAACCCTGGCTGCCTTGCGGCGTATTTACGATTAGTTGCGTCTGGGCCATTTCAACCACTTGACCGAAACGACCCAGAAAAGGTGGATTTCCCACCAATTCGCTACCCGACAGACCCAGATTCCATCCACGAAATGTTCAAAGACAAAGCGATCGGAGTGGGGGAACGAGTTGTCTCGATTGCGACACAGCTGCGGCGCGCGCAAGTGAATGCATTGAAGCCAAACTAACTGTGTACCGTGTGATGGATGGCGCTTTCCAAACTTGCTTGCCATAGTGGCCATACTCCAATGTACTGCTTGGCAAAATCAAACCCCATGAAATCAAAGGCCACACCGAATGAGTCTCGGACGATGGTGGTGGACCGTCCCTTTCACATGGCCGCAATGCCTTCGTGGCACACGACTTGTGCTATGCAATCAAAAGCATCACGATCCCTCCACGATTGTATTTGATTATCGTATTGCACTTGCAGTCGATTGCGTACAAGCTCGACTGGGGTCACCAAGAAGGCGTTCACACCTCCTGCGATAGCCCCCCCCTCCCCCGCTGTTAACGACATCACTGTCGGCGTAAGCTATCATGGCGTAACGTGGAAAATAAAATGATTATTGTATACTAGTATCTCGTAAAGTACTAGTAATTCGGAGGATTCATTGAGAAAAAATGACCATCATTCCACAACGATGATTCTCATTGGCTGAAACCGTGGCAAGAGAGAATCTATGCTCAAAAAAACTTGGCCACGAAAACGCCCATTTCGCACACGCCCTTGGATATATATATATATATGGAGCACATAGGACAGGCAAAGCCGTTTCTAAAAATCTGGTTTTTGTGTAATATCGCCAAAAAGCCAGAGATTTAGAACAAAAAATGAAGCTGTAAAAAGCTCAGTTTTGTCTTAGAAAATGTCCGATTAGCATTGCAAAAAATACTACGATGATTTCGCGTGTCTCAGCTACAGTTCAATCCAACTTTCGCGTTATACAATAGAGGGGTTGGAGAATGGCACCAATTTTTAGTAGTGCACATTCTCCGCCCGAACAGAGAAGTACTAAGTATGAAAATTTTGCTATACAATTTGGTTTAGCTGAAAAAATTAGGCTGATCCCGGTCAATGCAGAGAAGATTTTGTTAGCTTTTAGACCGTTGCACTTCCTTTTACAATGAAAATGTGACGTGGATAAATCGCCACTTACAGAAATACCATTATATGTATCTATTCGATCAACTATATCGTTAGACCAGCGATTTCAGAGCAGAAGTTATATTAAAACAGCTAGTAATGGCGGCAAACTCCTTTACCGGATACTGTCTCAGTATCTTTATTGTTAGTTATGGCGTACTTGTCTGTTTCAGAAAAGAATGAACAGTTTGACTTGACCTTTCAAATCTCCATTATTATTTTGACAACAACCACAATCCATACCATATTCAAACGAGCGCGGTGCGTGCTATCGACTAGTATTTTTTACATTCCATAACACGCAAAAATCAGGTATATAATAGCATGTATGTGCGATCGGATTTGACAGGTGAAATGGTTTCTTTCGTAAAATGAACAAAATTGAGTTTTATCAGATAACAGTATATATTCAGAATGCTGGATGTATGACAAATCCAAATCTACAGTAATATGAGCACAAAACACGTTACAGCACGTTTTGTAAAACTACCGATTATCGAATATTGTTAATTTCCACCAATCAAAATGCATAGGTTTTTCGTGAAAAACTAAAAGCTTCATTCTTTTCTGAAACAGACAAGTATTGATCATTTAGGTGACACAACGGGTTTTACGGTACGCTGTACCCACGTTATGGAGGATGTGTGTGACACCTAGTTTAGCCCAGACTAATTACCAACTTATAAATTAGTCTTGGCACAGACTAATTACGGTGGGAGGACCAGGTATCTTGATATCACTCGACACACTTATTCGGTCTTATATTTCTATTTAACGTATTTCAGCAGTTTATGGCCAAGAATCGGGTACCTTAGCTTTTTGATCATAACTTTTCACCAACAGCACATTTTGACCCGCTGTTTTCACCCATAGAATCTTGACCAGCAGTCATACATATGCGATAGCGCTGTCCTTATCCAATCACAACTGAGGTCACACGGATAAAGGAAAGCGGACATTTAGATTCGTACTTATAGAGATTATGGCCGCAAGAAAGAGAATGTTGAGGTACACACATAATTTTACATTATGACGGCCATAATCTGGTGCGAAAAAAATCTGACCAATCATTTAACAGTTATCTGTAATTATGACACCTAATTGGATAATCGGCTTATCACCGGTCATAATCTGCACTTTGTTTGAACGGGCAATGGTGTAGGACACATAAAAAAGTCTTGCCACGAGGCAGCGAGGAATTATATAATATAATTGGATATTATTATTATATTAACCCCCAAAACCATAGACTCACCCCCAATATACATTAAAATCTGATAGGTTCGAAAACGGTACACTGTGCCAGTTTCCAATTATTTAAGAACCATAGGTAAGCACCTCCGATTAACGATAATTTTATCGCTATTGACTTGACGGTGTACTTAAGTATAGCGTGAACAATTTTATTCTTGTTTGCGTTAATGTTTGCGTGAACGGAGGGCTACTACTACTGTACCAACACGTAAAAAAACGTTTAATACAACCCCAAAGTTATGAAATGTTAGGTAGCCTGCATGTACTCTAGAAATTCTTTGTTGAATTTTGTAATAGATATCATGAAAGATGCAGCAGGCAGCACCAAAGCTACATCTACTGCTACAATTTCCACTACTCGACTCAAATGTCTTGACCATATACTTAATCAGTCGTCGGTTGCTTGGCTTTTTCTCGAAGAGGCCGAGTGACCCATTTATTTCCTTTTCGTCATTAAAATATGACGTAGCAGGTCGTTTTTTTCTTTCTGTCTTTCATTGCTTTCATGTCCAGATATCCCACTATCAACGATTTGGGCTAAGGTGAAGTATTCATTTTTCCAGAACTGTCACAAAAAAAATCGAGTACTCATCTCCAAATCTTCGCGTCGAAGTTTTAGCACTCGCGTCAATTCCATTTCTTTATGCCCTCCCCACGTCATGATTACATCGATACGTACTCAGCCATCACTGTCATTTCCTAGACTTTACTTCGTTTTCTATAGTTCGTTAAAAAATCTATGCAGGTTGATTTAGTAGTAAGTTAAGAGGCATCTCCTGTCCTTTGACGGCACAGTGTACCATTTTCGAACCTATCATGGGTTTTACTGTAAATTGGGGGTGAGTCTATGGTTTTGGGGGTGATTATAAACGTGCCCAATTGGATTTTGTGTGCTTTTTTGTTTTGTAATTGGATACAGCCAATCCAATTATAACTAGATCCTAGTCGCATGCCGATGGTATACCGGCTATTAGCAGGTAGTACCTAAAATATAAGGATACCAAACCTACGGACGATATACTGGCTGTCTCTAAATTCTCAACGAAATGGTATTAGCGTTCTTCAAAGACTGGCTGTACTAATACTAATCATTTTATATCTAATAGATAGCTGACCATTGTTTGGATACACCACGCGGGTTATAACGCCAAAAAAAGCTGAAACCAGAGCTGAAGGAGAAGGCCGGAGTTTTGGGTTGGTGTATTGAATGGGTGACTGATGTTTGCAATTCTCGTTATTTTTATACGATGAAACATAGCGTAAAGAAATTACACATCACATATTTATTTATACTTGTGATGCAACTCTAGGTCGGAGACCAGTTAGCTGCTGGTTTAATCGTACCAACCTTTGTACGGTGAAGTAGACCTGGTTCGTTTCACGGTTATGGGGCACATTTCTAAGACATATAGGACGTTAAGCTAATGATGGTGTTTATTACATATACCACAACACTAGGGTCGTTTCTCCCGTAATTTCCATCTTTTAAACACGAGATACACCCAAGGAATGCGCTTTGTGTTCATTCCACACTGACTTTGTGATCAGATACATGTGATGCTGCTATAAAGTGTAGCCGGCCTTTTTAGAAAACATTTAAAATGGGTTGTTTTAGTGCCTGAAATCGTGGTTGCACTAAAATGAAGCTGAATGGCAGCTCGCAAAAGGTGTCAGCGTCGGTCGTCCGGTATTTCACGCTAAAATAATTCAAATACCGTATTTAAATAATTTTAGAAGTCATTTTTGGGTCATTTTTGATACCTTAACACACGTGCAAAATCCACACCCACTCCTGTAAAAGCTGACAGTGCGGAACGAACACAAGGGCAAAGCCTATTCCACTCCTGTTTGTGTTTTTTTAACAGGAGTGGTGTGTTCGTTTCACACAGACTTTGGGATCACTTTTCAAATTCTGATCTAGTTATAATTGGATTAGCTGTATCCAATTACAAAACAAAAAAACACACAATATCCAATTATATTATATAATTCCTCACGAGGCAGCAGAAACATTGAGCCGAGAATTTGCTGCGGTATCCTCTTTAGTAATCCTGAGCCGTCCAAAAATGTACCTCGTTCGCGTCCAATCCAAAGTAGAATGCAACAAACACCAGTCGAGCAACTATTATTTTTTCAATTCCGCGACTTTGGATTTTTTCGTTTCTTCCTCCAAAAGGTCACCGATTACATCGTGGATTGCTTTTCTTTTCAGTTCGTTTGAAGTTTGGCCAATTATTTTTCCCCGTCCTCTTTCAAAACATCTTTCAGCTTCTGCTTTGCGTCGGGTTGGCCATGCCCTCCCGTGGGCAGTTGGTTTATCAGACGGTTGATTGTATCTCCATCCTGGATCGGCGAGGAAATGGTGAGTTTGATATTGCTTCTTTGAAGCAATTCGCTCCCAAACGCCATATTCGCGAGGTCGTCCCCCTCCAACAGCTTTAACTGTTTATCGTGTTTTAACCAGCAAATCTTCCAATACAATTTGCCTAATATGCCGTCAAGAGCATGCTTCCGCTGCTCCGACCAACGTTGAAAGTCATCGGAAGACGCATACGTGCCCATGATCCTCTTAAAATCGGTTTTGCTGAACGACTTGATTTTGGTGCCGGAACTTTCGAGATTTTTGAAATATTCACTCCCGAGAGCCATCAAGTAGAGACTATACTCATCATATTTTAAAAACCATAATTGTTTTCCGAACCTTTGCGCATCAGCTTTGGCACCACCGACGTTGATACCTAACTTTGCCATCCGTTCTGTGAACGCTTTGTTGCTTTTGAGAGGATCCAACTTGTCATCCAAAACTTCGTCTTTTGCGCTTCGTAGTAGCTCTTCGCTGGTTTTGCCAATAGATCCTGGGTCCTCGGCAAAAGTTCGCAGCTTAGCTCTAACGTTGGAGTCAACGTCATGTCGCTTGGTCAGTTGTTCTATCTGTTGTTTAAGCTGGTCACGGGTCACAATTTTAACCTGGATCGGCGACGGTATGTTTAGTTTAATTTTATAGGCTGAAAAGAATTCACTGCCAAAAGCCATATTCGCGAGCTCGTCACCAGTTAACGACTTTAAGTGTTCATCGCGTTTTAAGCAGCGCATCCTTCCATAAAATTTTGATACTACTTTGCCAAGAGGCTGCATACGCTCATTCGCCCAGCGTTTAAAATCACCAGAAGACACATACGTGCCCTGGTCAATCATAAATTGGTGTTTTTGTATCGACTCGACTTTGGCGCGGGAATGTTGGAAATATTCGCTCCCGAGAGCCATCAAGAAGAGACTGTAGTCGTCGTATTTTAAAAGCCCT
Source organism: Sclerospora graminicola (assembly GCA_001887855.2). NCBI lineage: Eukaryota > Oomycota > Peronosporomycetes > Peronosporales > Peronosporaceae > Sclerospora > Sclerospora graminicola. Next base: position 6,743 of record MIQA02006663.1, read on the forward strand.
GGACGTTTTCGCAAACTCTGCACAGCATTTTTAACATTCTCAAGGTCGATCTCTAATTTTTCCATCCGTTCTATGAACGCTTTGTTGCTTTTAAGACGATCCAACTCGTCATCCAAAACTTCGTCTTTTGCGCTTCGTAGTAGCTCTTCTCTGGTTTTGCCAATAGAGTCTGGATTCTCGGCAAGAGCTCGCAGCTTCGCTCTAACTTTGACGTCGACGTCATGTCGGTTGGCCAGTTGTTCATCTGATGTTTGAGCTGGTCACGGGTCTCAATTTTATCTCCACCCTGGATCGGCGAGGGCAAAGGTTAGTTTGATATTGTGGGCTGCAAAGTATTCGCTCCCAAACGCCATCACAGCGCAGGTCTTCCTTGTCACACATCTTAAAGTCTCCCATGTTTTCTAACCAGTGCATCTTTCCATACACGTTTCGAACTAAGGCACGAGAATCCTTATGATCAGCCAGCCAACGTTTAAAGTTGTCGGCTTGGACATACTCGTCCATGATTCTTTTGCCTGTGTGTGCATGTATCGGCTTAATTTCGAAGCCAAAACGTTCGACTTTTTTAAAGTATTCGTTTCCGAGAGCCATCAACGTGAGACTGTCTTTGTCGTAGTCTGAAAGCCTTCCTGTTGTTTGTAACGTTTGGACCGCAGCTGCAACAGCATCGACGTTGATATCTAGCTGTTCCATCCGTTCTGTGAATGCTAGGAGATCCTTGGTTGGCACATTTGAAGATAGAACGCTCTTGCCTTGGATCAATGTAGGCAAGGAGGAACCAAGAATGGGAGCTAGCGAATCGGCACTGGTCTCTCCTTTTCTCATCAATGGCCCCAAGAATTCGGGATCGAGGCGTGGCGGTGATCCAGTTCTTTCCTCGTCCGATTTTTTCATCGCTTCATCGAGTCCACGAAGTTGTTTTCCTTTGCCGTCAGCTAGAGGGCGTTGATCAGAATCAGATGTGTCGCTTACGACTGGGATCCAGTCACCACTAGAGCGTGCTGAGACAAGCACTGTTGCTAGAAGAACTAAGGGTGCGTAGATCATGGGATGAAGTGTGGGGCTTATATTTTTGTGAAGAGTTATTAATACCAGTTATTTTATACCTTGTCACTAAAATGAATGGGAGCCACTATGCAACAACAAGACAACAAGTGGTAAAGACTCGTGATAGTGACACACTGTCACAAAATGAAACTATAAACTGGTAAAGTGTATTATCCACATAGAGGTTTTACACTGCGGCTCTGAAACAAAAGGAAAATTGAGATTTCTCGGCCACTACTAAGCCGATTTAGCTCCTGTTTGGATATGTTGTACAGAAAGTAGAGAGAAAGACGAGGTATGTGTAATTAATCGCGATTTCGACAACTTTCGACGCGCTTACATACAAGGACTTGTTTAAGCTCTGGCTCATAAATGATGAAACAAAAGCAATACATTTTTAAAGTCAAATAATGAATGTAATACTTATTAGAGAGTGATAGTCACTATTTATTAACTGAATTTTAGTATGCAATTTTCTTACCGTAACTCGCGATAGTTCTCTACGATAGAAAGTATTTAGTTGTCTGGTCGCTAGGCGGTACTGGACCCATAATTGATAGTTAGTCAATAAATTACAGTGCTTCCAAACCTTCTTCGGTATTGATCTTGAAGAAATAACCAGCAATCATCCGCTTGTCTACTTGTCTGCCATTTGCGTAGTACCCCAGACATGTGGATCGCAATGTTTATGTGGTAACTTTTTCTTGAAATATTTTCGAAACGCTCGTGGGATCTCCCAAAACGCCGAACAACCCGAAAGAGGCCGTCCGATTTTGTGTAGTGATGGGTGAGGGTAACACACTACAGTAGTCAAGAGCGATGATATCCCGGTGTCCGTCACGATGGATATGGGTGCTGGTAATGTCCAATAAATTCCTCCATCCGTCTGAAAGAGATGTACGTCAGAGTCCCTCCTGGCATGAGTACCAATGTGATGTTTCGGCTCATGTAGGCGCCACGTATATCCTGCAAGCACATCGGGACATTTGAATAATCGTATAGCAGGTGGAGTCCCGACCAATTGTCCAATGTTAACCCGTGGAGAAGCCAGAAATCGCAGCCAACCATCGCGCTATTTTAGCTCTGGAGTGAGAGATCGCCGGACAACTTGGTACCTGCCATACAGAAATGTCAGATGTCTTCCTTAGTATCTTGAGAGATAAAATAGTCGATTGAGGTGGGCGATCATATTTGGTAGGGGGTAGTGGCCCCGCATTTGCTTCCACAATCCAAGGATTCTTGGCTCAACCGACACTGCCCCAGAATGCCCTATAGTGGGTAGGAAAAAATCGTGAAACGGGATCCCAGTGATATTGACCTTGCCTTGGACATACTCAAATGCCTGAAGACCTCTGTTTACTCGCCCTTTATTGACTTCCATTCGCTGCATGAGAATCGGCACATACTTGGTAGTGTATAGACGCAACTGGTGCACTTGCTCTGGAGTGGGCGCCATCCAGTAATTCAACTCCTGCGATAACGTATCGACGCTGATGGATCCATCAAAAGCAGATTGACTGATAAAAGACCGAGCTAGACCTACTGCGCAGTCAGTGACTCCATGGTTGAGCCGCCAAAATAACCATGCCCGCTGATACAGATCCGGCGCTCCATTTAACCAAACTGTAGCTATCTTTATCCTTTGAACACGCAAATCTAACGGCATAGAAATGAGGTCAAGTCCGCCTGCACCCCGCGGAGCGTATAACAAAGCCAGGGATATTTTATGGGACTCAGGGTCCCCTACTGCCGAGTTCTTCCAAATGAACCGTTTTTGCAAATGGACTAAAAGTTTCAAAACATGTTCAGGGGGGTCAAAAACTCGAGCCGTAAACATGATCGCTGGCACTACAATGGCATTGAATAAAACAACTCTGTCCGTAACTGAAGTAAAACGCGTTGTCGCGATACTGAGCCGGCGCTGAGTTTGCCTGATCCTGAGAGCCCAATTCACTTCCGGGTGATTGCCGTGCCCCACTTCATAATCCAGATAACGTACCGTTTTATTTAATTGCACCACAGGAATGTCGTTCCAAACTGTACAATTTAAAGAGTAGGAGTCAAAAAGAGACATTTACTTTTGTGTGGTTGCACGTGCAAACCAGACACTTCGCCAAAAAGCCTCACAATTTGCATGGCTTTTGTGATTTGCCCTGCTCTTCTGAAAAAAAAGTAGAGTCGTCGACGATAGCCGAGAACTTATGTTCGCCCCGATCTCCAGTGTTACTTTACCGAATGCCTTGAACGGAGGAAGATTGAGTGAGAGCGAGCGCCAAAGGTTCAACAGCCAGTATGAACAGAAGTGGTGCTAACGGGTACCCCGGACGGATCCCTGATTTAACAGGTAACGGTTTGGAAAGTTGCCGATCGACGAGAAATTCCGCAGTGGTACCTTCGTGTAACCTCTGTATTAAAGTAATAAAGGTCTAAGAAGATCCAAAGCGATAAAGTACATTATATAAATATCGGCGATCCACTGTATCTTAAGCTTTAGCGAAATCGAGAAAAAGAATGTCAGGGCCCTCTGTAGAATCTGAACCCGTAAAATGTTTCAAATTTGGATCATGTAGAATTGCCATCAGCATTGCTACCGCCTTATCCATCCGACGCTCCATTACAAACCCTTGCTGCGTATCCTCAATAAGTTTACCCAAGAAGTAGAAGACAGGATAAAGGTTACTTCGACAATTGAATGTTTCGTCTGACATCCTGTCGTCTTTAAAAAGTGGAAACCATCGCCTTAAGCTCTCAAGCTTGAAGCTAGTTTAACGGACAAACCACGAGGAGCGTTGCTCATTAAGTGCCACAGCTGAAACTTGCCTTAAAGCTCGCTTACTTGTGGGATGAACTACTTGTATTCCATCACCACATACTCCAATGTTTTGTAGGAAGAACAAGTGTGCAAAATGTTCCTGATGCATGCCGTTTTGAATCATTTCTTTGCAGTTTTGACACCACCAAGAACGGTTTATTCCTGCTTGACATTCAAGGTCAGCACTTTAGCGTCCTGAAAACTTTCTTGCTCCCAGTCTCTTAAGGCAGGTACCGGTAGTAGTTCTACCGGTGCACTGAACGTCTTGCTTGCTGTTAACGCAGAAAACATAAGACCAAAATTGAACGGGTATCTTGAGGAAGGAACCTCGTGTAGCATCGCGTGTCAAAAGCGGGCACTCGATATACACTAATTGACTACAGACGGATCGTTGTGCAGCGACATCTGCCCCCTTCAAATTGACAAGCTCTTCTAAAGTAACGAGTATCTTGCCACGTATTCGATCCATGTACTTTAACGCTTTTGACTTTAGTAGCTAATCTTTCGCTGCAGCCGCATCTATCTCGTGCTTCTTGGAGGTTTCGTCTTCCGAGTCCATAATGGGAAACAAGCTCGAAATCCTTCCACACCGTTCACCACCATTCCTCTTATGTCCAGCACTTGAAAGCACGGGGGGGTTCCATCACGTAATCTTTAAGGTCATGGACTAGCAATCACGCGTTTTACTCGCTCTCCCAGACTGTCCCATACTTATTGACTGGCACAATGTACCTACTTTATCGGGGGTACAAACCAATGTTAGTGACTCCCTTTTACGACGTTGTAAGATCCCGTTTATGTACACCTGCTCCGATTTGCCTGCTCCTTAGCAACTCCAATGATATGCTGCCACGAAATAATAACTTCTGTAACGCCTTTTGACCAGCACGAACGCAATTAGTCATGCACAGGCTAGCCACAGCTCTACCTGATGATCTTCCAGGCTATATTGGTATAATTTTATAAAAACAAGTTGAAGAACAAAAATATACTTAAGTAATGGTTATGCATTAGCTAAGTTTCTTGACCTGTATCAATTTTTCTTACGATCTCTTTTAATTCAGCAAGTCTTCAAAACCATTAATATTAGCGCGATCGAGTTGTAGGAAGCCCCCTCCTTAAATATACAGTAGTTCTGCGATGCTGCTCCGCTTATGACTTCATTTTACGGTACATTGTACCTACGTTGTGGTACAGGGGGTGCACCCATTCATTTTAGTGACAAAGTATAAAATAAGGGAGCCACTACGTAGGTGCACACCCCCTTTTTGATACGTGCACACCCCTGTACCATAAAGTAGGTACAACGCCCCGTAAAAGAATGAAGGTGACGTGCGCACAACAAGACTGTCATTTTTAGCCGTCTTTGTAGCAAAAGAGAGTCCAACGATTTCACCTCAAAAGCTGACAATATTTTCTCTTCGTTGACCTGCATCAAAATAATTTCTTGGTGCTTACCAGGCGCTCAAATAATAGACTTAAGGGGTAAAGTCACCAAAAATGCAAAAGCTAAGAGCTGCGAGGTCTATCAAGAAATCAATACAGGAACATTAATAGTCCAAAGCTTCTGCTCTTTCGTTTAAATCTTCTTTTTATGAAGTCAATATGTAAATTGTTTGACCCTCTTTTGTAATGAACTAATGAACTACAATCCTCTAAGTATGTTAATGATTGAGCTTAGATGTTGCTCAACTGCATCTGGTTTTAATTAAAGAAGAAACATATAATTGGAAGAATGAACTATTTTATGCTCGCTGTGTAGTTTGTTGATAATAGGTTGCTGGATGGTCTTGCTATGAAAATAAAACTTTTTAACTCGGATGACCTAGACCTATAGCTTAAACAATTGCGTCCGGGCGATCTGGATATTTTAATTGAAATAGAAAAAAGAGTGTCCGAATACGGACAGAATAGATGATAGGCTGACAAGGAACAATAATTCTGTAACGCCGAGTCAGATTTTGACCAGCACGCAATTAGTAATACACATGCTAGTCGCAGCTCTAGTGGCTGCCTAATTCTTTATTGGTACAATTTTATTGCCAGTCATCAAAGACTTATAAAACAAGTGTTCAACGGTTATGCGTCAGCTAAGTTTTCTTGACCTGTATCATTTTTTGTTATTATCTCTTCCTAATTTAGCACGAGCGTTGACTTCATTTTTTACGGTACGACGTACTTATTTTATGGTTGAATGCGTCTCATTATACTTACTACCCAACCAAGTTGGTTCGACTTTGGGTTTTGTCCCTAGTGGGACTCGAACCCGCAACCTCCCGGTCCCGGGGGCAGGGCCTTAACCACTGCACCAACCGGGGTCGGTCGTACTTATTTTATGGTACAGGGGTGTGCACGAAGCAAAAAGAATTAGTCTGTGGGCAAAATTAGTATGTGTTCGGAATTAGTCTGGTACAGACTAATTTAGGTGAAGCTAATTAGTCTGGCACAGTTGGCCCCCTGTACCATACATTAGGTACAACGTACCGTATAGAATGATGTCTAAAGCAGAGCAGCTTCACAGAGGGCGGGGGGGCGTCCTGCAAATCGATCCCGCTGATATCAATGGTTTTGAAGACGCTCTTGCTGAGGTAGAGATATCGTAAAAAAGATTGATACAGGTCAAGAAAAATTAACCAGTATATTTTTGAACTTTTTTAACTTGTTTTTTTATGATAATTCTGGTAATAAAATCGTACCAATATAGTTTTAGGCAGCCTTTAGAGTCGTGACTAGCCTGGTCAAAAAATGATTCGGCGTTACAGAAGTTATTATTACTTGGTAGCCTATCATCAATCTTTTTAAAAAGGTCCGTATTCGCTTTTTTTATATTTTAGATCGCGCGGACGCAATTGTTTAAAATATAGGTAGAACATGACTAGTTCATCCGACTTCAAATTTTTATTCTCAAGATGGAAAAGCCCGGACTGCTTATGCATGTTGATGGCCCTCGGTTAACTGGATTGCTTGGATACCAGCCAGCTAGCTACCTATTGTCAAGCAAATAAGGAGCATATAATGATTCGTTTTTCTAATTGTTTTTTTCCTCTTGCTTATAGAATATAATAACACCTAAGATCAATTTTTAAACTAAAACTTGTCCCAATAGCACTTCTAATAAAATCCTAACCCAATATAAACTATCTTGCTGTATTATTGCTTTATAATTGACGAGAATGCTTCGAAGTATGATAATTTTGCTATTCAATTTGATCTAGCTGTACCCAGGATTAAAAAGCTTTGTTTACTCCATATCTATTCGATCAACTGTATCGTTAGACCAGCAAATTCAGGAGCAAGAAGTTTTATTAAAACATCTAGTAATGGCGGCTGACTCCTCTACCGGATACTGTCTCAGTATCTTTATTTCCATATTTACTGTTAGCTATGGCGTATTCTTGTCCGTTGGGAGGCGTGTGTGACACAACGGGTTTTACGGTACGCTGTACCCCGTTATGGTACAGGGTGTGTGTGACACTTAGTTTAACCCAGACTAGTTACCAACTTAAAATTAGTCTGGCACAGACTATTTAAGGTAACACAGCTCAAAAAACTCATTAGTCTGACACAGACTAATTACGGTGGGAGGAGTAGTGGCTCCCTATAATAATTGGTTAAATTACAACTCTTCACAAAAGTATAAGTCCCACACTTCATCCCATGCTCTACGCACCCTTACATGTAGTTCTTCTAGCAACAGTGCTTGTCTCAGCACACTCTAGTGCTGAGTGGATCCCAGTCGTAAGCGACACATCTGATTCTGCTGTGGGTCAACGCCGTCTAGCTGACGGCAAAGGAAAACTTCGTGGACTCGATGAAGCGATGGAAAAATCGGACGAGGAAAGAACTGGATCACCGCCACGCCTCGATCCCGAATTCTTGGGACCATTGATGAGAAAAGGAGAGACCAGTGCCGATCCGCTAGCTCCCATTCTCGGTTCCTCCATGCCGTCATTGATCCAAGGCAAGAGCATTCTATCTTCAAATGTGCCAACCAAGGATCTCCTAGCATTCACAGAACGGATGGAACAGCTAGATATCAACGTCGATGCTGTTGCAGCTGCGGTGCAAACGTTACCAACAACAGGAAGGCGTTCATACTACGACAAAGACAGTCTCACGTTGATGGCTCTCGGAAACGAATACTTTAAAAAAGTCGAACGTTTTGGCTTCGAAATGAAGTCGATACCTCCAGATTTACTTCAAAGATTATTGGGCGAGTATGTCCAATCCGACAACTTCAAACGTTGGCTGGCTGGCCATAAGGATCCTCTTGTCCCAGTTCGAAACGTGTATGGAAAGATGCACTGGTTAGAAAACATGGGAGACTTTAAGATGTGTGACAAGGAAGACCTGGCTGAGATGGCGTTTGGGAGCGAATACTTTGCAGCCCACAATATCAAACTAGCTTTGCCCTCGCCGATCCAGGGTGGAGATAAAATTGAGACCCGTGACCAGCTCAAACATCAGATCGAACAACTGGCCAACCGACATGACGTCGACGTCAAAGTTAGAGCGAAGCTGCGAGCTCTTGCCGAGAATCCAGACTCTATTGGCAAAACCAGAGAAGAGCTACTACGAAGCGCAAAAGACGAAGTTTTGGATGACGAGTTGGATCGTCTTAAAAGCAACAAAGCGTTCGCACAACGGATGGAAAAATTAGAGATCGACCTTGAGAATGTTAAAGTTGCTGTGCAGAGTTTGCGAAATCATCCAGGGCTTTTAAAATACGACGACTACAGTCTCTACTTGATGGCTCTCGGGAGCGAATATTTCCAACATTCCCGCGCCGAAATCGAGTCGATACAAAAAAGCCAATTTATGATTGACATGGGCACGTATGTGTCTTCCGGTGATTTTAAACGCTGGTCGGATGAGCATAAGCATTCTTTTGGCAAAATAGTATCAAAATTTTATGGAAAGATGCGCTGCTTAAAACGCGATGAACACTTCAAGTCGTTGACTGGTGACGAGCTCGCGACTATGGCTTTTGGCAGTGAATTCTTTTCAGCCTATAAAATTAAACTAAACATACCGTCGCCAAAAATCCAGGGTGGAGTTAAAATTGAGACACGTGACCAGCTTAAACATCAGATTGAACAACTGACCAAGCGACATGACGTTGACTCCAACGTTAGAGCTAAGCTGCGAGCTCTTGTTGACCCAGGATCTATTGGCAAAACCAGAGAAGAGCTATTACGAAGAGCAAAAGACGAAGTTTTGGATGACAAGTTGGATCGTCTCAAAAGCAACAAAGCGTTCAAAGAACGGATGGCAAAGTTAGGTATCAACGTCGGTGGTGCCAAAGCTGATGTGCCAAGGTTCCGAAAACAATTATGGTTTCTAAAATATGATGAGTATACTCTCTACTTGATGGCTCTCGGGAGTGAATATTTCAAAGATCTCGAAAATCCCGGCACCAAATTCAAGTCGTTCAGCAAAAACGATTTTAAGAGGGTCATGGGCACGTATGCGTCTTCCGAAGACTTTCAACGTTGGTCGGAGCAGCGGAAGCATGCTCTTGACGGCATATTGGGCAAATTTTATTGGAAGATTTGCTGGTTAAAACGCGATGAACAGTTAAAGCTGTTGGAGGGGGACGAGCTCGCGAATATGGCGTTTGGGAGCGAATTGTTTCAAAGCAGCGATATCAAACTCACCTTTTCCTCGCCGATCCAGGATGGAGATACAATCAACCGTCTGATAAACCAACTGCCCAAGGGAGGGCATGGCCAACCCGACGCAAAGCAGAAGCTGAAAGATGTTTTGAAAGAGGACGGTAAAAAAATAATTGGCCAAACTTCAAACGAACTGAAGAGAAAAGCAAACCAAGAGGCAACCAGTGTCACTTTGGAGGATGAAAGAAACAAGAAATCCAAAGTCGCGTAATTTCAAAAAATATTTTTTTGTTCGACTGGTGTTTGTGACAACGCTTGCAGTCTATTGTGAATTGGACGCAAAGGAGGTACATTTTGGACGGCTCAGGATTACTAAAGAGGATATCGCAGCAAGTTCTCGGCTCAATCTTTCTGCTGCCTCGTTCTACACCTCTGTTTTGTATTTCTACGAAAATGCATTTGCTCTGAGATTAATATAACCTTACAAATTTTATGCTGACTGTTTGAATTTCAACTCTGCGCGCCATTTTAAAAAGTTGAGCAAATACCTGTCCGGAATATTAAGCCAGATACAACCTCGGGGATAAGTAAAACGCCGAAGAGAGGCGTTTTGATGCCACCATCAAAGATTTCGCTCTCATATTGATACATGAAGGGAAATTGCGGCATGACTAACTGTCCAGGCTAAGGAGGAAAGAAGAACTTTCAACCGCACAAGCGGCGTTTGCGCGACCGCGGAAAAGTCTTTTCGAAAG
>MIQA02006665.1:0-18980 GCA_001887855.2 Sclerospora graminicola
CCCGACACAACATCTTCAACAAATTTGACAGGTTTAGGTCTTTCGCACACTAGGGACTCGCGGTGATATCCAGGGTCACCAAGAGATCCGGGCACGCGCACCATTGTGGTGCCCTATTCCCAGAGCAAGTATAGGGCCGGAACCATCTTCATGCCCTTGGAGGGTCAATTTTCCCTTTGAAATTTTCAGCCCGTTCCCCAAAACGACTCGAAAACTCGGTCGGGGGCCGGGCCTACGCTTCAGAACTAGAGGGCTCTGTGCACTCCAAAAATTGATACACAATGGGCGCTGCGGGTGCTAAGCCCGTGCCCGAAGTTGCGCCGTCCAAATCTCCCGCAATGCCGATATATTGCACCTCAACATAGCCGTCCGTGCCCCCATTTTCGGACTCGAAACGGGGGCAAAACTGTAATTTCTAGTCAGAATGTAAATTTTGACCAATCGCATCGGCCTTGAACTACAACTACAAATCTGCCTATATGCCATTGCATCCTATTGGCTACAAATAGACTAACCCTAATATTTGTCACACAATTTTGTCCATCTTAATTCTATACATTAGCGCAATATCAGGTGTCACATCTTTCCGTCGAGGTCTGTAACGTAATTCATCAGATTATGGCGGGTCATCAGTTTATGGCGGAAAATTTCTCGATAACCAAACAGAGACACGATATCCAAAATACACTCCAATCACTGGCAGGCTTTTCACAACATCAGTTTATGGCGCCCGGCGATCAAATCACACGACTCGCGCGAAAAAACAGTCCACTGATATTACTCTCATAATAACTAAAATATTATTTATCTCGATGTTCCCGTATGTTTTTTTCGGTCCGTCTGACAAAAATAAACCACAATAGTAGCCGTACTCCTCAATAGAGCTCCTGTCATAACCTGCTGCATAAAAAAATCATACTTTTCCATTTGTGTGCCACGGGAGAAGACAAATATTAATGGCTTAGGTTTTAGAACATACCAGCTGACGCACCATTAAAACAGCTTTATTTATGTACCTGTCTCGATGCGATTGGCTTAAAAGTGCCAAAAACGTTTGACCAAAACGCTTAAATACCCATATTGGCGCCATAATCGGATGAATTACGTTACTATAGAAATGATCCTGTGTAAGTACGGTCTTTCTAGCTTGTTCCGTATAGAGTGTTCTGCTAGGCTAGCAACCGTGCGATACAGTTGGCGACCCTACTCTTTTTGAGGTTCGATGCCTACGCCTAATAGAGCTCGGGGGGGGGGTTGATGCCGCCAACCTCAGCTTTGCGCATTTTGATTTTAGTGCCACCTGTTTTTTCAATAAAACGACAAAGCCTTGTGTACCACCCAATCATTACCAAAAAGCTTCATGACTCTCGATGTGTCAATGACAACGCTATCGCTTGAGGAAAACGACACCAACATAGACGACAAGTTGGATGCTGTACGACAGAGTTTACTGGTAAAATGTGGATCTGTTTTTAGAGGCGATAGGCGACATCGGAGACGAGTTGGGCTTAAATAAACAAGAGACCGTGAGATGGAGAAAGATGAGATCGAGAACGAAGCGAAACAGCTGATGAATGGCTTTAGTAGCGTTGTAATGGTATCGCTCCAGCGTTTGGGGACCCAGGACCCAGACAGTGAAACTGACCGCTACGGATGGACGCTACTGATGCAAGATGCTAACCCTTGATTGTATGAGGAAACAGAGGAGCTTCTTGCTCGAAAAGCTACCGTGAATTTCGGCGAGAAGGTGTCCAATTCTCTCAAATTGCCTCTCTAGCCAGCTCACACGGCTGAAGCTTTGTTATTGCTCCAGAATGACGCGAATAAATCTACTACAAAGCACGTCACGACGTCTTCGATCAAGAATACACTGAAAAGTAGGAGCGGCAAAACGACTGTTCGATGCCCCAGGCCCGTCACTAGCCTCCTTGAAGTTGTCAAAGAGATGCTTGCTTTAGATGAGAATATCAACTTTGCCTTCGAATGATGATCGCGCTCTCCATGTGTCAGTGATGTTTGAGATATAACAAGTCGAGAAGATTGAACTGAATGCAGTGAAATAAGAGCGATTAGACGTGTCTATTTGATTGCTCTAGCGTACCATAGCCATGCCAGATCATGAAGGTAGGTAGACAAAGTTTAATTAATCCAAAAAATGTGATCACCGCCAGAAAGCCCACTAACGCACCCTCCAGCGGGACGAAGCCGGGTTTCAGGAAGCAGTTTTTCCATTACTAAATTAGCAACATCGTGTTTTGTAAATCTTCGCAGTTTCTTCCCTAGTCCACACCTTTAACGAAAATCAGAGAATCGATAGCGGGGCTTAATTGGATAATAATTTTCTATAGTAAAGTGCCGGGTGTTGCATCTTTTCGCATGCTGCATCTATCCGTATTATGCGGTAGTCTGTTTATCAGAAGAATGTGTGCAAGGTTTTTTTGTGGACACCACAAAATAGGTGAAAGCATTTTATTGGCTAGATATACCTTCATATAGCGGGTGAGCATTTAGGGTCCGTCTGGTAAAATCCTGGATTTTTCTGTTTGAATACGCTGTTTTCTCCCATCCACTGGATTTGATCAAAACAGCGTTCACGATCAAACACTGTTTAAAATTAACGTGGCTGTCTGGTAACATATCCATTATTTTTATTTTGCAGTTTGAACCCTTTTCTAATTCTGCGTAAGTGGTGCTCAAGACGAAATGTTATATCTGATAGAATGCACTTAAAAGTACAGAAAAGACACCAGAGGTAGATAGATAACAAATATTTAGATGGGTACAGCTAACGTCAGTAATGGTGAGCCAAGCCATTGAGCTGCCCGTTGCACTTTTAATTCATTATAAATATTTGTTATCTGTCTACCTCTGGTGCCTTTCCTACATTGCGTCTTGCGCACCACTTACGCAGAATTAGAAAAGGGTTCTAATTTTATAAGTCATGTACCGGTACATACCGGTAAATCACAATCCTACGACGAGTAAATGTCAGAACCAGGACCTAAATCAGTGTAAACTTTCAGATCCAGGCATGGTGGACATCCCTTCGGTATTTATCATGAACAATTTTCAGCGATGGCTTGGGTGAATGTATCCTTTTTAAATGCATTTTGATGAGATTTCATCTCCATGTTTAAAGAGTCTTGAGTCAAGACTCTTGGCAACGTGGACAGATAAAGAGAAACGCGGGCATTTAGGCTAAGAGTATCGCCTCGTTATTCAATTGGGTCAACGATACGACGTATCGTTGACCCAATTGAATAATGTCCGTTCCATATAGAGCGATCAAGTCGATAGACACCGAGACATTTCCTTTCTTATCAAACATAGCTCCAAGCTTGCTCGCTCGGAATAACTTTCTGCCGCTCTGTCGGATTTGGTCGTTATGGATGCCCTTAAGTACATCTGGACAACCCGTCTAAATTAGAAGGGGTCCTGGTCCTGCTTTTGCAAGTGGTCCTGGATCTGAAAGTTTACACTGATTTAGGTCCTGGTTCTGACATTTACCCTCAAACGCAGCTGTAGGCTCAAAAAATTCACCATTTCAAAACCAATCATAAACGAATGGGCCTCGAGAAAACAAGACGACAACGACACCGTGGTCGGCACGGTACTCGTGTCGAAGCCGACGATCATGCCGCCGATAGAAGGTACCTTGCAGAAGCACTAATTATATACTCTGTCACGAAAAAGGAAGATTTAGTATAAGTTTTTAACTCTTAACTTCAAAATACATCAGTTTCCTATTCTGTATCGTACAGCGTACCGTAAAAATACATCCACTGTTTCGAAATACGACTCCGACCTCGTATCCGGAAACAGCGGATGGAGGTGAAAACAGCGTTTGAAAAACAGATGGTTGGCGAACCAGACAGCACACCCAACTCGGCTGAAACAGTGTTTGCTCCGAAACAGTTTATTTTTTTTGCAAATCCAGTGAAATCCAGCGGATTTGTGGCCAACCAGACGGACCCTTAATCTAAAACTGCGCGCCAAAATTGTAATTCGAAGCCGACAAACACCGCACTATTCCCGCCACATAAAATTAGCTCGACATGCCACGACCACCAGGACGAGTAGATCCTCATTTTGTAGCTTCTAATATTTAGTGCCCTTTATGGTGATACAGCTTTTCTAAAAGCCGAAAGATGAAGTCTGTATTGTCGCTTATGGATCGGAGGGTCTGCTTGCTGCGTGATGATATTTCGATTTATTTTGATTGATAGCACTTTATTCACGCTCTGTTTTATTCTTTTTGGAGACAGACAACCAACTGAATGAGAAGCAAGGCCAGGGAGAATATCAGAACGTACAGGTTGTGGATTCGATCGACTGTACATGATTGAAAAACTGAGAGAGTTAAGGCCGTCACAAAGTAAAAAAAACGAAGGAACGTGTTGAAAGGTACTGTGAAAAAAGGAGCTCTGTTTGCGCTTAGTAATCGTGTTTGATATGACACAGGTAGATATCTTGGACGGATAAATTGTGGTGCTGGATTTGCTTTTCCGGAGGACGGATGGGAAGAAATACGTTAAGAAGCTGGTAGTCATTACCGATGCGAGTGCGAAGATTGCCGATACAGGAGATTTGATGGCGATCGTGCGATTATTGAGAACATGGAAGTGAAGTTTGAAGTAATATACGTATCGAATGCACGCATCTTTTTTAGGTTGTCTCTGACATTATTTGTGCAAGAATTCAAGAAGAAGAAAAAGGATAAGCGTCCTCTGATTCGTCGATTTCCATGCAGAAAATTGACGTTGTGCTGTGTAAGAGTTCGAACGGCGAAGATGGTGTGAATGGCGATGAGCAGAAAGAAGATGGGAATCCAAAATCAAGTAAAAGCTTTGTGTTGGACGACAATTCGCAGCGAGCTGAAGACGAGCAACACGAACGACTAGGTCAATGGAATCAGCCACGCCATCGACGGCGTAATTGGAAGGAGTACCCTTCTAATGTATTGGCTCGGAGTGGAGTACAATTTGACAGCTTTTACTCGTCGGGGTTAACAAAAACGATGAATCCAGAAGCGGAACAAAACGACGGTAATCCATATTCTCTTTCAGCATTCGACCAGTTAAATGTTGACGACAAGAACGTTGCTAAAGCGTTGAAAAAAGATCAAGGACCGTTTCCTATTGACAATGGGGCGGATGCGTTTGCCATGTAGAAGTGGAAACAAACGACTTTGAAGACTATTCTCCCGTGTCCACGTCTGTTGATCCTAATTCAGGGGCTGCAGCCACAAGTGGAATAGTTTTGTTTAACACTATTCAGCGGTCTGTGACGACAGTGGTTCAAACAAACGTCTCGTCAGAGAATGGTGAATTGAATGATAGTGGATGTAATGAGACAGGCGTTCAAGAAAGTATGACTTCAGAAGTGTCGGATTCCGCTAAACCCACAGCCCAAGGTCGAAGTCTCTTTCATCCTTGTTTTTAAGAAAACGTAAGGCTTCGAAATTCCGAATTTGATTCCAGACGAGAAATTAACTGTTGTGATGGAAGAAATGAAGCAAGATGACACTGAGAGAACGACTGACGGAGATGATGGCGAAAATGTTACTGCTGAGCCGTCAGGTATATTAGCGTCTATGGTTGCGAAACATTCTCAAGTGGCTCCAGTCGCTGACTTAACTTCAGGTGATACGGACGAATCAATGTAATTGCACGAATCGAGTAAAGAAGTGGATTCTGATGGACTTGATGCTGAAGTTGCGGATGGAGAGGAGTTGAACTCAAAAAATTGCTTTCATCCAATGACCCGACGGTGTCTCCGATTGAGCTCATTAAAAGCGATGTCTCGGCTAATCTTGGTGCTGAAGATGCGGACAGCAAGGAGACTGACACATTTAATAGACGCTTTGCGGACGATAACGCCGATACGTGAACAACAGAGCATTCGCCTGTGGTGAAACCAACAGGTTATTTCGCGGTTTTATCGAAAGCCTAAAACGACGTTGAGTGAGCTGGAAAACACGACAATGTGTCAGCTTATGTTTGTGACGAAGCTGCGGCATGTGTAAACGTGGATCCAGCTTTAGAAGTCTTGGAGGCTACTGAAGACTACAGATATGCAAAACTGTCAGCAAAGAAAGCAATGTCGCTCAAACTCAGTTTTTGTTGTACTGAGCCAGAAAGAAGCCGCAGAATATGATGGATTATAACCAAAGTTTGGATCTTTCACCCACGACGCCTACATTGTATTCTCGTCTGACCAATGACAAGAACGAGCTCATTCAAATGGTCTAAATTTGATCATTAGCTTGAAAACGTGACTACTTTGATCTCGAACTGATGCGTGTGGTGACTCGTAGTTGAATGCGTCACTTGCATCGAAGAAGATTGCACCACACATGAAATGGTGGCCAGTAATCTGGTCTAGCGTTTGTTTGGCTTGTAAATTTAGTTGTATTGAAGCGTGTGAGCTATACCTTGCAGGGAGATTGGTAGTGCACAAATTGCGGTAACACAACTCACCATTTTGATCGTAATTTAAAGGCAACCATGTACACTTTGAACGTGTTGCTGGAATTTGTGGAACGAATAGCTGACTGTCGTGCACTGGTAGAACTTTTCTTACAGAGACAATTTAAAGCGGTGCAAAGTTGGACGGCAGGAAGATGCTGGATTCGTCTTTCCGTCTTCATCTACGGCTGACTCATCGAACCAACGGGACAAGTACATGGCATTAAACACTGTTTTTAGAATGATCTAACGGGACGTAAATAGGTGCCATTCGAGAAATTCCTGATCACAAGCTACGATCGCGTCACTTTTACATTTTTTTATTAGTTTCAACAGTGTCCCCCTCAAAACTGGATTACATGTCTGCTTCTACTGCTACCCAGTATTGCCCTATGAAATTGACTATCCCCGCTAACAGGAGGTGGTAGGTACCTTTTTTGACCAACTGTTCCAGCTGTGGAGCACTCGCTCCGTCCACACTTGCAATCTGCTTACGATTCTGCGACAGTCAGATATAACTAATTTTTCAAAGTATAATGCCATGAATGGCTTAGTGGTTCATGCATTAATTAACAAGGATCGCGGCTGGCAACTGTCATTATCTTCAACGCCATTGACGTGCAGGTCAACGTTTAGCTGCATCAAAAATGAAGTGAGACGTCGTAATACACTCCTGACGAGACTTTTTTATTGTGGTCTACCGTTGCAAACATGAGTCAACGATCTACATTATCGATGTCTGATATCAAACGCTTGTACGTCGGCTCCATAATTTTGCATAGTCCACACCATTCCTTGTGCACGTCGACAACTGCACAGTAAACTTAGGACAACTCATCATGGACTGTGCGGTAGCCTTATCATGCAAGCACGAAGCGCCCAGCGTTGATGATGATATACAAAACCAGCTTCGAAAATATCGTTTCGCATACTTTCCAATCGAAAGCCATTGTAGCGGTGGTTGATGACAAGAAAGTAATTGGTGCTGAAGATTGTAATTGAAGGTATATTCCAATGCCATGAGTGGCTGATCGTACGGCTTCCACATGTCATCCACTCGCTGTATCAAAAATCTTACTTGCTCGGCAGATTGCCCTCCAGCTGCCGTATCCTCACAATCAGACAGAATAGCCTTGTACAGCTGCTGCATTCTTCCAAATTGATATAAAATGTCAGACAATAAGAAGGCTAATGCGGATGCATTGCTCATCATTCGGTACGTCTCCTTCAGAGGTGACATCAACTCGCTCAATGTCATTACATTTTTCCAAAATTCTGGATTTTCAATTATTTGAATAACACGACTCGAAAGCCCACCTTCCGTCAGTTCGTCGACAGTATTTCCTGCGCTGTCTTTTCGTATAATTTCACTTCTTGGTTTGTTTATTGATTGACTTCTCGCGTCTCCTGAATATATGATGAAGCTTGAACAACCTTTAAAGAGATAATTTTGATCATGTCTTCGTAATGTCGAACAAAATCTACAGCTTCAACGAAAGAATACCAATTTTGCCGCGTGGCAAGGCAGCCTAGCATCTGGATCATCGCATTCAATATTTTTAGTACGCATCTATTGGAGAACATCTGAGTGAGCTCGATAATTTCACGAACAGTCTCTATTGACTTATTTGACGCTGTCACGACAATTCCGAGAAGCATATGCAAGACATGTGAGAAACAAGGAAGGACTGGAATCGACACACTTGCGCACTCGCTTGAATTGATGGCAATACGAGAGGCTGCGCATACTAGCGCAGTATCGGAACAATGTTGACCACATGTATACCCCTGTCTTGTATAGCGGCTAAGCTGCTCTTTATTCTTTGGGCAAGATCTTCGGCGAGAACCTCCAGAAAGCTTTCCTCGATTTCTATGTGAATTAACTTTGCTTCACCACGAGCATCTACGAGAGAGAGAAGAACAAAGCTAGATCGAGGACACTTGGTCACCCACCAATCCACAGCAGATCATACTCTCTTTATATTCGTACCAATTATTTTTTCGCGTTGTTATCCAACAATTGCGCCCGATTCGCACCTTCAAAAAATACTACGGATTACCCAACATTTCAGCTGCTGGAACACTGAACACTGCTATCTGAAAACCAAGATTGCGACGCTGCTATCACTGTTGCAGGCCGTTGTTAAATCAACGTTTTCATTTCTTAAAATTGACTTCCAATTATTACGTTGAATCCGATTGGACAAAAATGTTTTTGGGGCCTTGAAAAACCTATTTTTGAATTCGACGTATTGTGTGCTCTGCACCACTTTTTAGGCCGATCGCGTGGGCCTACTCGATAGAACTCGTTTAGACACATCTAAAACTGTATTCTCGGGTAATATCGCTGCGATGGTTTCGTTTTGCAAAGGATTTAGTATCAGACAAAAAAATTGCTCACATTAACCCTCGTATTGACGCCAAAACACCTCAAATAAAGGCCTTAAAATTCCAATGCATAGAGAAAAGTGCTGCAAACGCAATAGTGAAAGTTGTACCAAAATTGGAGCTGTAGTCTTTTCGATACCTCATTTCTCGAGGAATTATATAATATAATTGAATTTTGTGTGCTTTTTTGTTTTGTAATTGGATACAGTCAATCCAATTGTAACTAGATCCTAGTTGGTATTAGCAGCAAAATCAGGTACAGAGTGTGATGGAATGGCACATGAACATGATATTAACGATGTATATTTGCTTGAGTTCTCGTTTCCATACTCTGAAGACGCACCTTCGTTCAGAGCCATAATTTATCTCACTTTAGCTGGAACCTTTCGCGATGTGCGGTTTAACATAACGAAGTTAAACATCAGATCCTTAGTTATACTTGTGATGCATTTCTAGGTTGTTTCTAACACGGAGATCAGTCAGCTTCTGGATTTGTCATACCAACTTCTGGACGGAGAAGTAGACCTGGATCGTTTCATGGTAAGCAGTACGTTTTTGAGGCATATATGTGAACATTGAAGTTTAGCTAATCATGGTGTACTCTAATTACCGTCAGATTTTGATCAAGAAGACTGCGTATTCACGCTTAATTGTGTGCGCAATGTTTCTAAACGGAGTCGTCGATAAAGCCGCGCACGATCTGGCTAAAAATATTTGCCTGCAAGTGGGCGAGTATTTCCAGCTTCAGCACGATATTTGGAGTGCTACGGGTGAAAGAAAGGTAGGAACGGATATCGATGCAACTGTCAGGTAGTTCAAGGACCTGAACGTGCTTCGCCGAACAGAGATAAAGACTATAGAAAAATAAATTACGGGCAAAATCCACCCTAGTGCAGTTGCAGCCGTCAAGAAGCTGCACAATGAGCCCGACCTCACTTCGGTGTACCACCGTTACGAGGACAAGACACTCTGCGAGGAGATCGCGCAAGTGGCAATACTGCCTTCAGAGGCTTTTACTTTGCCGGTAAGAAAAATCTTCAAGCGCAACAAGTAAGCGCTGGTGCTGGAGTGAGAAACGGATGGGCTTGAGGCAGCGTTAAATTAAAGCTACAGACTTTATGTCGACAAAATTCCAGAAAAAAATGTTGGCTGGCATAAGAACTTAAGTGTTATGTAGAAGTAGCATCTATCGGTATGACGTGATCCGTAATCATGTTGCCATTTCAAAGAGAACGACAAGGTTCGTCTCAAATTTAACTGATTTTCTGTCTATTGCAAGTACATTGCATGTATAATGCCTGTTTTTGCTGCTAATAAAGATATAAGATTTAGTTATAATTGGATTGGCTGTATCCAAGTACAAAACATAAAAGCACACATAATCCAATTATATTATATAATTCCTCCTCACTTCTCTATTGTGCACACTCTTTACCTGAACAGACTAGTAATGCAGTAGTACCGCAAAAGTCTGATAAATTAGGCATGCTGAAAAGTTTGACACCCCCAATTTTCTCTATTATAAGAATCAGCCAATCACACACCAGTATCCCAATTCTTCAACCTTGATTTGTGAACTTTGTATTTTCGGACCATGTTTTCAATATCAGATAAATATATTGCTGACTCCTTGCGTAAGCCAAGTGATTGTCAAGCAGCTCTCCACCGGCGCCTGAGTCGTTGCCCGCTCCGCGTTTAAGGGGGAAATTCGCTTGATGTCTTCCAAGACCGCTTACTTGTAGGCACGACAACTTCCACTCTACTAGTGGGAGATCTCAAATCATCGGTAGCGATGAAGCAGTCCACGATGACGTAACGCGTGCACAATATCGTCGTCGAAAACTTCGCTGGATGACAAGCGCCTCTGATGTCGGCGTTTTTAATACCTTGCAACCAGAGGCGCATTACATGCTGAAGTATCCTTGGCGCTTCATTACGTCGAGCAACACGACGTTTCCTCTCCAAAATCGCCTTCCAACGCATTTGAATGCACCATAGAACTTGTAGTTGTCTAAACTACACTTTGCGCTGCCGTCTCCTACGACACGAGCTTTGTATTTTCGTTGTTGAGACGGCAACAGCATGCTCATATCCTTTTTCCAATTGGTCAAACGCCTGTTGTCGTAAAAACACACGGGTTTTTCCAAGCTCAGCTTGATCGATTTTCAAAGCTGCTAATAGATCCGAGGCGGTATATTCTGCCGCAAGCTTGGCATCGCTACTCTACTGTAAAGTCACCTGAAGCTTGTATCGCTTTACACATGCGCCATGCGGACATAAAAAGATTGTCGCATAATTTCCACAGCTTTCAGTACACCACCATAACGAAGTTGATTGGACACCTTTACCTTGTCAAAATCGTCTTTGGCACTTTCATCGTTAGGCTTAATGCAGCAAATGCAGTGAGTCTGCGTCTGCTGAACAACCTCAAGCAAACTTTCAAGTTGCTGCTTGAACTGAGAATCAATACCAACCGTGATGAGGGTTGACGATCGTCGTCGTAGTTTGGGTGGACCCAGCTAACTTAGCACGGATTCACTAGATTTGAAAAAGTTAAAGAGCTCGTACAAATGTGCGTCACCGGTTTTTTCCAGCACGCTAAACAGCTCGGCACTAGGCTGTTCCTTGTTCTTCTTACAAAAACCTTCTGCTTGGTATCGAACATTGCCTGCATAGTGATGAATCTAAAAAGTCAGCTCAGCCTGCTCCGATCGAGAAGCGCTGAAGTAGCAGTGAGCTTAATGCGGTGTGGAGGCATTGTTCGAGCAACGCGTGAATTGCGTGAGCCACGAGCTCATTTTGTGAAACTTTGAAGCAAAAATACCGTAATTTGTAAATTGTGTTGATTTGTGGCCAGCAATGAAAACCGACCGCTAAAGTCTGAAAGATTTGGCCCCCTGCAAAACTGATTGGGAAAGGGGTGCCAAATTTATCAGACTTTTGCGGTAAGTCTGTCACTACTATGCATTTCTACAGTTTATTCTGTATGACAGAAGGAAGTGTTAACCCCGTTACGGTCGGTGTCTGAATGGCTCCGGGGACTCAAGGTGAGGTGGAAGTAGGTGGCCTGCACTCTACTTTATAACTGTAGTGCCCTGCACCCCACCTGTGAGATTGCAAACTGGCACCTCACATTGCATGCCCTATTTATATAAGTTAAACATGAATATATATACATATACAAATTCCAAATATAAGCTGAAGTTGAATTTGCCTTTAACTTCGTAACCGCCCTGCGGCAGACGCCCTGCGTCTGGGATGCTCTGCTTCTTTGTAACAATATATGTAACCGCCCTGCCGTTGACGCCCTGCGTCTGGGATGCCCTGTATTTTTATATCAATGTTTGTAACCGCCCTGCGGTCGACGCCCTGCGTCTGCATTATGTATGTAACCACCCTGCGGTCGACGCCCTACGTCTGGATGCCTCTTTCACATGTTTGTCACCTTCCAGCAACCTGGTCGTCATCCGGCATCCGGATACCCATCACACCCCTCGACCTGGTGACTGGAAGTCGTAAGATTTATCTTAAACAGCTCTGAGTCCTACCAAGAGGACGGTGCCTGGATCCCTGCCATTGCCCGTCACTTGAACGCGCCCTGCACGTTAGTCCTTCCTTTAATCGTTTTCAATAGATTGTCATAAAACTACTTGTCTGCCTTCGCGCTTCGTGGCATCACGCCTAGCATCGTTCAGAAACGCGTGAATTTACACGTTCTAGTGCCTTGTCATTACGTCCGCAACTTGATTGTTTGTCGGCACGTATTCCGTCTTTAGTCTTTCTTCCGGTACCAATGTTTTCACGTAATGATACTTGTTCTGAATGTGCTTGACGTGATGATGCTTACCAGGATTTTTCGTAAGATAGATGGCTGCCATATTGTCGCAATATATCTTCGGTTTCTGTGCCTTGACCTTTAACTCCTTGTATAGCTTGTATACCCTTGTTAAAATCGCATAGTATTCAGCTTCAATAGTACTTAGCGCATTGATTCCTTGATTGCGGGATCCATAGCCGATCAATCATCGCTACATATCCACTGATGCTCCTTCGATCTTCCTTATCGTTTGCATAGTCTGCTTCCGTGTAAACGGTTAGCTCAACTGCTTCTATAGGTCCTTGGTGTATCGCCTTCAGTAAACCAAAGTCCTTGGTTCCTTGTGGATATATGAGAACGCGTTGCGCTTGTGAATAGTGTTCCCCCATATGGTTGCTTAGATATTGTTCCACCTTCTCACAGCAAGCGCAATGTCCGGCCGTAAGCCTGATAAACAAGTACTGCAGTGCGCCAACTGCCTCTCGGTTTGGCAGGTCACGAGTATCTTCCTCATTATTGACTGTATACGTCGCCGCTTCTGGTGTTGGCGCTGGGTTGCACGCCGCCAGATGAAAACGCTTGAGTATCCCCTCGACGTATGCTTCTTGACTGCAGAATATAGTCTTGGTATGTCGGTCTATTGTCACCTCGACACCCAATAGATACTTGACTGGTCCAAGCTCGACCAGGTCGAAACATTCCGTCAGTTGCATCCTTCTTGTTCACAATCAGCTTCATGTCCCATGAGCAATAGGCCATCCACGTATACCGTGAGTAGCATATCAACCTCCCCCTGTTAGAAACGGATGTAAAGGCCCCAGTCGCACTCGACTTGGACAAAGTTTAGACGGTGTAGTCGGTGTGTAGCTTGCGATTCCATTTGTTAGGAGCTTGCTTCAAACCATAGAGATCCCTGAATAATTTGCACACATAGTCTTGTTTACTTACTTTAAATCCAGTCGGCTGAACCATGAGGACTTCTTCACTTTTTAACCGCCATGTAAGAGAACTGTTTTCATATCATATTGTAGTACTGGTCAGCCTCTTTGTAACGCAAAGTACACTCCCGCTTGAATAGTGTCAAATCTTATCATTGGTGCATATCTCTCGTAATAAATTGCGCCATAGACTTATTTGAATCCATGAACCACTAGCCGTGCCTTAAAACGTTTGCCGTAGCCCTGCTCGTCTTTCTTGAGTGCATGCACCCATCGATTTGTGATAACATTCTGTTCTGTGCGTTTTGCCCCGCGTTGCACTAGAGCCCGCACATCATGTTTCTTCAGTGATGCCATCTCTTCTCGCATAGCAGATAGTCAGTAATCTGCGTACTGTTCACCAGCAATAGCTTGCTTGTAGGTCTGTGATACTTTAATCTCGTCTGCAAGATGATGGATCTTTGGTCTTATCACTGCTACAGAACTATCATACGCGCCCTGCGCTAGCTTCTGCTTCCTTGCCTTCTAGCACGTCACGTGATACACTTGCGCGTAGCCCCTGTCTTCGCAACTCAGTACTAAGCATTTCTTGGAATACATCCGCGGCGGCATCCCATCAACTTTAGCTACTATAGCCATGTATAGTAGATGCCACTGTCCAGACTCGATCGCATTACTCAGTCTTAACGCCAGGTTTGCGCTAAAGGAATCCACTAGAAACAGATGAGCCTTCTGGTTTCTCGTATCTCAGCATCCCTCAGTATTCTTGTTTCGCGCATCTTCAAACCTTTCGCGACCTTATACCAACGCTAGCATTCCTTGTGCCGCGAACTTTGCCCTTATCTTTAGTTTTCAAATGGCATAATCGTCGGCGCCAGTCAACTCAGGTACTCGAACGTCCCGACTAGTGTCCTTGATGACCATGTTTTCTCCTTCTTCTTCTTGCTGTGGATGTGTATCTCGATATTTGATATATGCTGAAGATCCCGTTGTTTCTCTGAGGAATCCACTTTTCTCTTGTTGATGAAATGCGACACTGCCGAATGGGGTGGATCCTGTTATTTTTTATTTTCTTCGGGTTGTTCTCCGGGCTCGAATCTGACCCGCGGTCTCGGCCTACCAGCACCTCGATTGTTGGGCTCATAACCTGTTCGGTTTCGTCACTAGTTGTAGGCATTTCGATTTAATGACTTTTGTGTTGTAATATACTTAATAGGAGTACTAAATAGTAATGCAGTAGTAATACTGTCACTACTATGCACTTCTATAGTTTATTCTATATGACAGAAGGAAGTGTAAACCCCGTTACGGTCGGTGCCTGAATGGCCCCGGGGACTCAAGGTAAGGTGGAAGTAGGTGCCCTGGGTACTGTGGCTACTCAGTACCCTCCAAGGTCAAGGGCCTAATTGATGCCCTTAATGCATCAACACCTAGTGATGATGCGTAATCGAGTTTTGAGTTTGAGGAGAAACACCCTTCACAAACTCCTTTAGAAGGTCAGGGGCGTCAGCACTCAGAACCTAGATCGGCTCCCAAGAGTCAATCTCTTGGGAGTAACCCAACCAGCGTACCAAGTACTCGATACGCTGCCCCTTCTTATAGGGAACCGAGTTTTCGAGAGAAAACATTTGAGAATATACCTCTTATTCCCCTCATTATCAATTAGGATCGGCGGCGGGGGTTGATATTATCTATCGCCGTCATTGTTGCGGAGCATGGTTTACATCTCCGCAAGATGGCCCTCGCTGGGTTGAGCGGCGATATGTCTCACTCCGTGAGACATATCGTTCCCTTCGTGACGAAATTCACGACCTTTTGGCCGCTCATGTTTCCCTTCAGCATTAGAATGCCCTTCATCAGAAGAATGACCTTCTTCGGGTCGAACTCGATCGACAAAAGTCGGAGATTGATGGTCTCCGGACTTCCCACAATCGGCTGGAAACCGATTACAGGTCTCTTTTCGGGGACTTGAAGAAGCACGGCATACGCCGTGGGGATGCGTCTCGTCATAAGACGGAGTCGAAAGATAAGACTTGAGCCTCCCGACGTAGAACGTAGAGTGGAGGCACATCGCTGCGGGGATGTCTAATGTATAGGCATTCCCCTTAACGCTTTGGATCTTAAAGGGTCCAATGAATTTAGGGAGCAACTTCCGTGTAGGGAAGTTGCTAATTGCATGTGTAGGCAAATTAGTTGTTGATACTAAAACTTATTCGCCTTTCTGGAAGCAATTTATGTTCTTCCTTCCGTTTTTGTCTGCATTTTGCTTCTGCTTAACAAAAACGGAAGCAAGCGCATCTTTCACAAAGCGTATTACAGCTTGGCGCTGTAATACAAAATCATCTACTGCCTTATTAGCGGTAGATAGATTGCCTTCGTTGTCTGCGGCCATTGTCACGGACACGTATACTTCGTACGCAGCTTTAGTAACAACTGAAGCTGCTTGAGTTTCTACTGTAGTAACAGTAGAAGACTCATCGGGGTTTTCGCAAGTTGCTATTGCAACTGGCGCATCGACTCGCTCAAAATATGATCGGGTCCCTCCCCCGCTTAGATTTGACGTACCGCCAAGCAAACCGGGGTTCGTGGATTCCTCATGGCATTTACGTAGAACGGCGTATGCTTTATAGAAGCATGCACATTGCAAACTCAGTGAGTGGTAAAACGTCACTCCATTGCTCAAAGGCGTGTGCGTATAAACGCAGCATGTCTCCGAGAACGCGATTGACGCGTTCTATTTGACCATCCGTTTCCGGATGATCCGCAGTTGACATCTTCAACTGCGCTCCTAATAGCGAAAACGTTTCTTGCCGGAAACATCCTGTGAATTTTGGATCTCGATCCGAGACTATATTTTCTGGCATCCCGTGCAAACGTTTCAACAAATATCCGCGCTGTTTGCGCGGCAGTGACATTCGCTGACACTGCGGCGAGATGATCCATCTTGCTGAAACGGTCCACAAAGACCACGTTTTCTGACTTCCGACTGTTGTTGGGCGGAAGAATGAAGATGCCGTCCATGGAACTTCCAACACTCTGTTCGAACCGGCAAGGACCGGAGAGGAGCCTGCGCAGATTGCGCAGGCTTTACGCGCCGACAAATATCGCAAGCATGTACGTACTTTCTTGCCCATTTATAATGGTTACTCCAGTAAAAATCACGTGCGAGAGAAGCATACGTCTTCTTTCGACCTTGATGCCCCGAGATCATGCGTTATGGTACTCAGCTAAATTTTTGATGTTTGAAATCGTCGTCGTTGGGAAAGACAATGCGACTAACATCTTGTTGGTCTGTGCTGTAGAGCAACAGAGATCGAGCAATCGATACCGATGCACGCCAGCGCGAAGGAACTCTAGTGCCCTGCCCCAACTGGTTCACGTTTTTTGCATCAACAGAGGAATGCCCCGGTTGATGCCACCTACCAGCAGACTGTCTGGTCCGCTGACTGCGTGGCATCGAACGTACTTGTGGACATAATGGCTCATCTTCGCGCATCGATTGCAGCGAAGAAACTGCTTATTCTTCGGTTGCCTCGTCCTCGAGGCAACTGCAACCAATGGGTCCATTGGATCTGGACCTCCATTTACGCTTTGGCGCGGGTGGTAATGCCGTGGGGCGAAATTTAAATTGAGTCTATTGTTAGTTTGATTAGCATGCTGCACCGGCGGTATGTTAAAGTCGAAAGGTTGTTGAGCTCTTCGACCGAATCCAGCATATGATGATGCCGATCGCGTGCTGAATTCTTCCCGGATGCTTTGGTCTATAGCATCCCTCAGAGTCTTTGGCGGATGGCGGTAAAACTCTGCTTGGCGACCGTCGTTCAGTCCCTTCATGTAACCAGTGACCTGCATGGTAGGGGCACCGGCTCATACACAATATTTGTTAAAAATATTGCATCTTCTGAGCGTAAGCTTGAAGACTAAGCTTACCTTGCCGGAGTTCCATGAACTTTTCCCGGCAACTAAGCTCCATTTCTGGAGCTTCGAAGTTGAGCTTTAGCTCAGCTTTCAAATCCTGATATGTCAGGAACGCAGATTCATCAGTGGATCTGCGGCTCATTGACCATGCCCTGGTGCGACCGCCCAGGCATGTGGTGGCAAAATAGGCTTGTGAACGCGGGTCCACAATCTCTTGCGCAGGGATGGCATCTTCCACCTCTGCGAACCATCTACGAAGAGGTTCGCCCTCTACGCTAGTAAAAGGCGGTATCCGCGCCCTTACGACTTTAACGCTCGATGCAGGCGTTGCAGGTGCCGACCGCGACAGTAAAAAGCGGATCGCACCTGTCGGTTAATGTAGTGTCGTTTAAAACGATCTATCATCTCGAGTGCTCCCTCCGAGGATTTAGCGCTGAGCAGAGTAGTGCAAAGGACGACATGGTCCGCATCATTTTCCCAACAACGTCCACATAACGTTGTTGAAAATGATGGAAGGCCCCCCTCACCAAGTCTTACGCTTGTTGATGCTCGGTTGACGACATGTCAACCGAGCGGCTCTTAAACGCAGCGATCCGCTAAGTGATTAGTGGAACGGATCGATCAGTGGTCGTTAAGACGGACCTTTAAGTGCTACCAGATGTAACAGGCTAGCTGTTATAGGCTTACACTGTGAAAATTGTAAGTGAGGAAGCGTGTAATTAGAATTCGAACAAATATAATCTGTTCCTCAATAGTTCAATTAATATTAAACCAAGCCACACTATTTAATGAGCTGAAATATTCCTTTGTTATATATGTAACGTATTTCAGCAGTTTATGGCCGGAAATTGGGTACCTTAGCTTTTTGATCACAACTTTTTCACCAACAGCATATTTTGACCCGCCGGTTTCACCCCTTAGAATCTATTTTGACCAGCAGTCATATAACGCTGTCCTTATCCAATCACAATTGAGGTCACACGGATAGAGGAAAGTGGGCATTTAGATTTGTACTTATAGAGATTATGGCCGATTTTTTGAGCTGCAAAAAGTATATGGGAAGAGAATGTTAAGGTACACACATAATTTTGAATTGGCACGGTATTGACGGCCATAATCTGCTGCAAAAAAAACTGACCAATCATTCAAGAGTTATCTGAAATTATGACACCTAATTGGATAGTCGGCTTATTACTGGTCATAATCTGGTGTCGGCCATAAACTTACGTTATATATATAACTAGGATACGTGGCTACAAGACGAAATATTTAAGAGTGAATATATTATGAGTAGAGCGTCCATAAGAACGGTCCACCCTCGAACAGATTTCAGAGGGCTTCACGATGCACCAAACATGTATATGAACTTTAATATTACCTGCAGCACATAATGTCATTATTTTGTCAAGGTTATAAAAGATTGGTCCGTTCTTATGCACGCTCCACACTGTA
>MIQA02006670.1:0-18411 GCA_001887855.2 Sclerospora graminicola
TTCGATAAACAACTTGGTAAACGCTTGAGATCTGCCCTTCGGACACTTGTTCACTTCATATCCAGCCCGACTTAACTGAGAACTTCACCTGCCTTTGCGTCTGGACGTCGGTTTGAGGCTGATCAGCCCCGATCATGATCGGCATAGCGATCAGCCGAGTGATCGGGTAGTGATCAGGGCGATCAGCCCTAGATCACTTCGGAAACTCTCTGGGTCACCATCACGACGACTTTGTTCACCCGCTCAGCCATACTCCTGACCTTCATCCCCTGTCGGGGTAACCATATCGCACCGATTTCAGCCGATCGGGCCTGATCGGGCCTTCTCACGTCATCCTTGGACAAATCCATCGGTCATCATCACTTGCCTTGACTTGACATTACTCGCACGACTCGCCATTCCACATGCCCCATTCCATTCCACATCTGATCTTCGTATTTTGGGGCATAATCGGTTGGCTTGGCCGATCGGGCCGGAACTTCGTATCAAATTCACCTTCAACATCTACACTGTTCATAGTTTGGCCCGATAACTGTCTCTGACGTGCCACGTCACCGTTGCTGCGGTATCTTAACTTGTCTCTGCCGATCTTGTCGTACATCCACGTGAACTCCACTTAATAAACGTTATCCCGATCGCGATCGTGATCTTCGCTGTTCCGTTAGTATCTGGGACCGGGTGTAGTAACTGTGCTTGGCTCATTCCTTCATATCACGAGCACCCGTTGTCCACTACCTTTTCGTCGTATGCTCGATCAGCCTGTCCCACCCATCAACTGTCTCACGTTGATGGGTGTTCCATCGTCACCAATCAACGGCCATGTGTGGTCCACCTCATTCTCAACATTTTTCCAGATCGCTTTACCACACTTTACCACAGCCGCCCCTGAGTCGCGTCACAGCCGCACAGCGGTTGAGGCACGACCTCACCTGAACCAAGTCGATCTGATCCTGCTTACCCATGCCTCGCTTTGGTACGTCGTGCGACTGATGTATAACAATTTTCGTGAACACGGTCGCTCTCCTAGCCGGCTTGCAATCACACCCACAGATGCTGACCTTATCTTGATATATTTTTAGTCTTGCAAATCGACAAGGATGACATATGCCGTCTCGTTCTCGTGGATGACGACAGAGACGGTTTCAACGTCAGCGGTCGACAACACCAGTTCGGGAGTACGGGACGAATCCGGCGGTTCTGCAACTTCCACCCCGCTGGCGGGCGAGCCCTTCAGGCGAAGCTCCGATCCTGTCAGGCTGACTCTGAAGTTCTGTCGCGGAGATGCATGACCTTTTGTGCGATGCTAGACCGCGTGGAACCCCGAATCTCTGAGCTGAAACGCAGTCGTCAAGAAGCAGTGGACGAAATTACCCGCCTCAGGGCAATTGTGGGCCAGCTTACGGACGCCCTGCAACGGGCCGCTGCGCCATCCGCCTCCATCTCCGAAGTGGCAGGGATGGAGAAAAGGCTGGTATTGTTAACCGCCCAAGTGGATTAATTGGAGCACATTTAGGCTGACCTGGTTCAGCAACTCGCCTCCGCCAACCGCCGGGCCGATGAAGCTGCCTTTCGGAAATCTTCCTCGGGACCGAGTGACCTTCAAATACAGGTGACTGATATCGAAGGCCAAGTCGCCATCCTGACGGAAGAGAGAAACCGTCTCCGCATGCTGGCAGACGTCGTCGAACCCCTCCGGACTGCCAATCAGGAGTTGGTTCACCGATCAAAACTTCAACGTAAGTGTCTTTTCTCTTCTTGTGTTGTAATCTGGTCGCTTACGGTTTCCACGTCCTTATCACTCCGCAGTCCAGCAGCTGGAACAGCTGAAGCAACAGTCTGCCGAGATTTTCGACGTGTCCCAAGAGCTATCACATCTCCGGGTCCGACTACGCCGGGTGTCCCACGAATTAGATACCATGCGGGACGACCGAAACCACCTGCGCGAGTCCCACACTCAAGCTCTCCGCCACATTTCTTCTCTGGAGAAGCAGTTGCAAGAAGCCTCCTCCCGGCAACGGGGGTGCAGTCTGAGCTATACAGGTCCAGCGAAGGCATCGTGACACCCATGATGAGCTGGCCCGGGCCGACCGTGTTTGCGCCGCCCTTCTGGACAAAGACGATCGTTTTAGGTTCCTGTTGTGCGAATTACAAGACCAGCTCGAAACGTCTCGAAGCCAGACCGCTCCTCTCTTACAAGCTCCTTTGAGTGCAGGAGAGGCTATCTTGGTCATCTTGGGGATGGTTGATCAGTGAAAAACCTCCCCACCGAAATCATCCCGGTTATCTGCTTCAGCGGAATCAGGACCTGGGGCACTTCCCGCCGGCCCTAATCCGCCCCTTGCCGGTTCGGATCTCTCGTCCGCCTCGGCGGGATCGGGGAACGGAAAACGTCCGGCCAGTTCTAACCCTTCCCTGGCCGGTTCCGATCCATCTTCCGCCTCTCCCAAACGGAGGAAAAGGAGCACCCCCCCCTCGCGCCGATGTCATCCGGACAATTTGGCCAGCGAACAAGAGCTTGAGTCGGACAGCAACGATAGCTTGTTCGAAATGGGGTCCGCCGCCGTATCTCCACCTGTTTCACAGGGGAGAACTGGTCTCACACCTGGCTCGTCGTCTAGCTCCGAAGATGACTCGGCATCCGGCTCGGCCGCCGCTTCACCATCCGGCACCCAGATTGGCACTCCGTCTGATTCCTTCTCGGGTTCAGGTCCACCTTCCCCTACGTATATATATGATGATGACGAAGAAGACGAGGATTATGACGACCAGCAGATGATCGCCGCGTTGTCTCGCTCTCGCGCGGACACCCGTCGTCGCCTCTCAAATTCTGGTAGCCAAATGATGGATCACCCGGATCCTGATCAGGTTATCGAGATTTGCAGACTCCGCCGCCGGCAGGTTTTGGCTCCGGAGGGTATGAGCCGACTGATTCCTCTTTACCTCCCGACACTGTCGACACCCCGGCCTCTCAGGTCGCCCGTACCCCAAATTCCAACGGAGTAGCAGAGGAGAAGGTGGAGGAAAATGAAGATGACATCCCTGATCAGTGGTTGACTCTCGACCTGAGCGATCCAAGAGAATCTCTCTCCAAAACTCCGGCCAAAACCCGGCGGTCAGCTCCAGCCGGACCACGTCCCAAACGTCGATCCAGCCGGCCGGCGACCAAACCCAAGATCCGGCGGAGAACTCTGGCCCCTGCACCCCCTTTTCCCAACTTTCCGCTTTTGTGGCTGCCGGACGGGCACTTCCCCAGTGAGGCGGATCAGTCCGCCGTCCTGCCTTGGCCGGTCGAGCAGCTGAGAAATTCAAGTCTCGCTGATTTTCCAGTTCTCAGCTCGCTCACTCTCTGTCCCGTCCGCCTCTCTGGATATTCCCTCGGTCACGCAAGTCGCCTCCATCCGACCCGACTTGATGAGGTCGGGTGCCATCGACGCGCTCATGAAGACCGAGCCTTGGAGGATCTTGGCTACTGAGATGCCAGATATGAGGCTTCCGTCCGGCCCATGGTTTACGGAATTCAGAACGAGATTCCAAGACTTCGCTGTGGCCCATGCCTGGTCCATCTGGGAATCCATCCATTTTCTGTACATTTCTGCAGAAGATAAGCGAGTGAACGAATCTGTCCGAGCATATTCCGCTGCCCGGAAGAATCGACGAGGACGAGCTCCCGAAGCATGGGTCCGTTTATGTGCGTTTGTCATGGAAGGCATCCGGGATGGTGATTGTGACCTGGACCTGTTTCTCTCCCCGTTTATACTCCATCTGCCAAACCGAAGGTGCGGAGGTGCAGCGGAGGGTGGAACGTGGTACCCAGGCCTAGGTGCGCGGGATCAGATTGCATCTCTCTCCGAATCTCTGGCGGCCATCGACCGGCAAGATCCTTGGCGCAATCTATTCCTCAAACGACCCTTCGACCATCCTGGACTTCAAGTGTTCCGGCTCCGCAGCAAGTATAATCGTCCATAGGGATGGGCAACTGGACTCATTTGTTTCTTTCTTTTTCTTCGTTTCCTTTTCAATATATCCATCCGTGCTTCTTCATCTCCACTCCGATCTTTTACTTCGACTATTACCCCTGATTAGTCACGCCCAACCGGCTTGTGGGTCTGCCTAGAGGGATCTCTTGTTGCCACAGGGCATCTCTTGGTCCGGTCGGGTCTGAATGCCTTGTTTCCAGTCCCGGTCGCCATACTCTTCTTCTTCGGGACGGTTGGATCCGGGCGGATGGTCCTCGTACCTAGCGACCGGTTGGATTATCTCCGACAGCTTGTTCATTTCTGCCAATCCGTCCAACAATCCCGGATCCGTGACGGTGAGCCGACCTTATCTCGCATGGCCAATGTGGCCAGATGGTCTGCGTTGTCGTTATACTCTTGTTTGACATGTAACAGTTCATGTTCCGGCCATTTCCGCTGGGCAGACATAACCCGATCGTTCAACAGTCTCAGCCGGGGCGCCTTGCAATCTATCTCTCCAGTGATTTGCCGGATCACCAGATTGGAAACACCACATATGATGATCCGCCCTTGCGTCCGGCCAACCCAGCAAGATCTAGGCAAAAGTAAAAAGCCTCGAACTCTGCTTCGTTCACAGTTATGCCAGGCGTGGAAATATGAAGCGTCGTGACCACTTTCCACTCGGCAACTTCCAACAATCAGCACTGTAGGTCCGACTCCTTTCTTTTCACACTCGCCGACCCGCAAAACTCAGAACCATTAGCTCTCCGTGGGTCCTACTGTGGCGCGGTAATATGATGGATTTGTCGCGGGCTGCTCCGAGGCGCTATAAAGATAATCAGCGCTTCCTCACTTCTGCCCTTGGAGTAATGCTGGCCGCCAGCGTGCCCAGTATCTCCTCTTCTCCTTTAGTAACTTGACATTTTCTTGAGTCTTGTCCTGGGATCGTTGCACTTCGCTGTCATTTGTTACTTCACTTGTCGCTACTTCAGTCCCTTGCGTGCTCTCGACTTCTGGTAGCGTAAAGCCGGGTGCCGCAGCAGGTATCAACGGACCATCATTCTTTTTCATCTACACTCGCACAACATCCACATACATGTGAACTTGATACAAACAGACAGATGCCACTATCGTCTACCTTCTACCAACCTCGTCTTTCACTTGTTTCAATCGATTAAGTAACAGCCTCCGTCATGATCTTGAACAAGGGCAGCTGAGATGGCCCATTTGTTAGCGTAGATGATGACCACAGGAACCTTATTAACATCGAAATGTTTCAGGACCGGTGTAGTCGCCATCTTCGCCTTCAACATGCCAAAGGCTACCATCGCTCGGGTCATGTGATCGTCCGGGCCGGCCGCGCAGGAATCCGGCGGCCGGCCGCCTATCGGGGCAGACAAGGGCGCCTCTCATTGGCCGAAATAGTTGACAAGGGCGGCATCCCATTGGCTGATATTGCTGGCTCGGCTCGCGCTTCCGCTTGCCTATCCTGCTCTCTCAGCTTGTGGTAATTCACCTCCCGTAATTCATACAAAACCGCAGCATAGACCGCGAAATCCTCAATGAACCGACTGTAGTAATTCAGGCTGCCCAAAAAGGATTGCATAGCCTTTAGGGACCGCGGGAAAGGTAGATTACTCAAGGACTCCAAATCCTTCGGATTAGCTTCCAATCCGGCGATCGAAACCTGATGGCCCAAATAGGTCACCTTAGTCTTTCCCCAGAAACTCTTAACCACACTAATCGAAAGATTCCACTTTTCACACGTAATCATCAACTTTTCCACTTTGTCACACAGTAAATCCCAAGTAGTAGCCGTCACGAGAATGTCATCAATGTAAGACCGCCGCCCCAAAACTGAAGGTTTTGGGTCGGGGTCCGGGTCACCTTCGGTGAACACGTCACCGACCAGAGCCGGATCTTGATCCGCCTTGATCTTGAAGTGTCCGTACAGCGCGTTATCTATCAGCCGTTGATAAATCTGCGGAGCATTCTTCAGACCGAACGGCATCCGGTTCCACTCGAACAACCCGAAGGGCGTCACGAACGCAGAGATCTCCCGTGCACGATCGGTCATAGAGACCACCCAGAATCCACTGGCCATGTCCAATGAGCAATACCACAAAACTTTATCCAAGTCCTCCAACAGGTCGTTTATCAACGGCATCGGGTAAACCATCAGCTTAGTCAGCCGGTTCACCAGCCGGTAGTCAATACACAACCTTATATCCACCCCATTCTTCTTGATAATGATTAC
Source organism: Sclerospora graminicola (assembly GCA_001887855.2). NCBI lineage: Eukaryota > Oomycota > Peronosporomycetes > Peronosporales > Peronosporaceae > Sclerospora > Sclerospora graminicola. The sequence goes on from MIQA02006670.1 coordinate 6,214, forward strand.
AATGGGCGAAGCCCATGGCGAGGTGGACGGCTGAATTATCTTGGTGGCCAGCAATCCCTTGATAAGCTCTGACAGCTTTTCCCGATACTGGGGGGCGACTCTTCGGCATCTTTGTGCAACCGGCTTGGCGTCTCCCACATCAATGTCACATACCGCCCCATGGGCGGCCGGAGGAAGTGCGTTTCCTGGCCCGATCAGCAGATGCTTCCTTTTCCATATGATATCCTTCAGCCTGCTGATCTCTTCCGGGGTGTTCACATCCGGGTCTCCCACTTGCAGATCGTCAATAGTAACCGCTGGGGGGCAGGGGGTTACCTCAGGTAGCACCGCCATCTGATCCTCCATGCCTTCAACATATAGCTCGCCCCCTTCATGAATGCAGACTTGGTCAGCTTCGACGACTTCGGGATCCTGATCGGCCGGCTGGGTCGATCCGCCTTCGGCTATTTCCGAATTCTGATCAGCCGGCTGGGTCAATTCGCCTTTGGCTATTTCCGAATTCTGATCGGCCGGCTGGGTCGATCCGCCTTCGGCTATTTCCGAATTCTGATCGGCCGGCTGGGTCGATCCGGCTTCGGCTATTTCCGAATTCTGATCGGCCGGCTGGGTCGATCCGCTATCATCTTGTTCATCAAACCATCCGGCATCGGGGGTGACCGCACATGTAACTCTGCCTTGTCCTTTCTCCTGATTCCGTCGTTCGTCCGTCTTCATCGGGGTGGGCAAAACCAGTTCCGCGATCGGGGCATAGTCTCGGCCAATACGTTTAGCCAGATCCGGCGACGGCCGGCTCCGAGTCAATATCCTGGAAGGGGTCCAGTACTCTGGTTTAGCCATCATTGGAGTCTGGTCCTCTTCCACTTCTTCCTCTTCGCTGACCAAATCGGTGGTTGCCTGAAAGGCCAGGTTTTGCCACTCGATATAGCGTCTTGAGCCAATAGTGACATAACCCGGCCGGCGGGGCACCTTGTCCTCGGCCAGCCACATTCCAATGATCACGTCTTCATGCAAGGTGAGGGGCCTTTCCGAGATGTTGGTCACGCTTATAGAGTTGAGATGACCATCCCCTTTGACAAACGAGGGTACCCAGCACTCGCCCCTTGTCAGCCATAACTTACGCCGCCTGTCGTGTGGTCGTACCATTACTTCCACCGCTTTTCCCACTGGCACCGTTACAAACTGACCTAACTTGAGGAACTGGACGTGGGCACCATATAAAGGCCGCCGGCCGGCCAGCTGGATCTGCACCTCATCCGGCAACGTCAATGTTCCATGCGATAAATCCAATCGTATGCCGGCTGGGACCATAAAGTCCATACCCAGAATTGCATCCTGCCCAGCCAGCTTACCTACCCAGGCGGTAAAGTAATACACCAAAGACCCAGCCAACGTAATCTTAACTCTTGTCCTTCCTTGGGTCATGTATGAACTTTCTCCAATGCCGATACACTCCTGCCGCTTCGTCTCGTCTATCTCACACCCCACCTTACGAGCAAAGGTGGTGTCCACGATAGACACTTCCGCGCCAGAGTCGAACAGCATGGTAGCCTTCTGGTTATTGATTTTGCCATCCGCCTTGGCCTGCTTGAACCATTTATCCGGCGAATGATATTTCCAATAACCTCGCGACTCGCCGGGTAACAGATTCAATTCCATACGCACTTCAGACCGAGAATACTCATCCGTCCGTATACTGCTCACCAGGAAGGGGTCAGCCGTGCTGCCCGGGGACCGGATGACGTAATCGTCAAACTTACATGTATTGTCGGTTACGCTTTGCTTTGCTTCTTGATTATCCTCCTTACCGACATATGCATAGATACTAACACTAGACCGCTCGGCTCGAACCAGATTCCAACCTGGCGAGCGATCTAGTTTAACATCTTTTCCACTCCGGGCGGCAACATTCCAGCATGCTTGGTCGGGACGTACCACTTCTTCATCTGGTTGTAGAATTCTTCAATGGGGCACAGTCCCGCCTCGTGCACCTCCCCGCAAGTCTTACAAGTAAACAAGCAGTGTTCCGCCGGATGTCCTTTCCTTTCGCACTTCTTGCAGGTCAGCCGCTTCCAACAGCTCCGGTCGTCATGCTTGATGGACCCACAGTGGGTACATTTGCGTCTGGGGTAATCCTGGTCAGTTCGAGCCGGAAAACCCTTCGGCTGACTGGACCCAGCTGGCAGCCTGGATGGCTGACTGGCTTCTGCCGAGAACAGGTACCGGTACTGCTCCTCCTTCGGACTCGCCCCCAGATCGCTGATACCCCTCTTCCGAGCTGGTCGCGTCTGACTCTCGGGCAACCATGCGGACGGCTCGGGCCGTCCTGGTGGATAGCGGCCGGCTTCCTTGATCCGAGCTAAAACGGGACTTGAACCGGCCAGTTCCAACTGCCGCCTTGGGGCCTCGCTTCTTCGCTTTTAGGTAGGTGCGCAGCGTCAATTCCAGCTCCGTGGTGTTCTTCAATCGCAGTAACGCCAGCTGGTCCGCCAGCTCCCGATCGTCCAGCGTGCTAATAAAATGTCCCACATGTTCACGAGCGGCTTCCGACCGGTTGGTATCTTCTTTAACCGGGATATTCGCCCTCATGCCAGCGACATTTAAGCGATGGAGATACTTCAGGGGGTCTCACCGGCCCGCTTCTTGGTGTGAAAATATTGACGCGCCGCCGACGTTCCAGATCCACAGTATTGTTCTTCGAACGCATCGGCCAATCCCTTCCAATTAACTCGGACTTCCCGGCTGAGCTGTTGGATCCAGTTTTTTGCCGGACCTTTCATCAAATCTCCAAAGATCAGGCACTTCTCATAGTCCGACGTCCGGTCTCTGAGAAATGCCGACTTCGTCTTGCTCAGCCATCCTCGGGCTTGGTCCTCGTCCGTGTCTCGTCCAGTGAAATCTTTTAGCTCGGACATGGCAGACATTCGCACCCTCGTAATCGCTCCCGAGTCCGAATCAAACGCTTGGGCCGAGGCCATGTTGGCTCGGGGAGCCATCCCCAGGTCCAGGTCATCCGGATCGTAGTGGTACTTGGCCGACTTGACGGATTCCATATCCACGTCGCTAAGAGACAGCTTCCTATTCGTTGGCCGACGTCCGGTCCGGCGACCTGTCTGGCGGCTCGGCGGGGCGGCACGGGGTTCACTCTGCTTGGACTGCACCGACTCCATGTCTTCGTCACTCGGCTCCCTCGCATAGTACTGGACTGGCTCGGACGCCTGACTTCCACGACGAGCCGGCTGGTCCGGTGACTTCGGACTGCCGCGGCTGGCACTCAGCCGACGCTGCTCTTCCAAGTATCGTTCCATCATCGCCGAAAACATGTTATGCAGGTGATCCGGCACTTGAAGGCTCTCCTGGGGGTCGGCTTGAGGGGCGACTTGGGGGGCGGCCGGGCTGCCAGATCGACATTCCTTTTTGATCCGCCCATCCGCGTCTTCCTCCTTCGGCTCTGGATCCGCCGTCGCCGTCCGAGCCTGTACGCTATACTGACTGGCTCTCTTCCGCTCGGGCGTATCCGGATCCTCACGTCCTCCAAGCCTCATGGCCGTCGCCACACGCGCTGCTCCCCTTGGGCCAAGCGTCATACGGGTGATACCCACCGATGAGTCGGATGAGTCCGCTTCCGAAGGGGCAGACTCGTACTGAGAAGAACCCGAGTGTATCCCGGCCGGTCTGCTTGCTGCCGGCGGCGTGGACGGCGCCACTCCAGTCGTGGCTGTCATCTTCTTCGACGGCGGCAAACAGCCCACTAGCGGTACCAAGCGGTCGTGCAATGCGCTGGATGCCTCCTTCAACTTGTCCACCTTCAGATCAAACAGCTCGCTCGGATCGAACACACCGGTGTTAATCTCGGCTTGTTTGAGTTGATCGAATAGTCCTCTAATAAGGGACACGTGGCCGTCTGAGAGAGTTGGGGGAGAGACGGGACCTTTCAATCCGCCTAGGATCTTCGGCCGTGTTATCTTCAGCACCTTATCCGCCCGCAAGAACTGCCCCAACTCGTGAAGATGGAAAGCACGCTCCAGGTCTGTATCCGTTGATAGGCCGTCCTGCTTTTCTTCTTCTTCTTCTTCGAAACGCGGCCTATCTTTGCGGGTCGGATAATCCGATTCCTGCCAATCCGGTCTCTTTAGGGGTAGGTGGGCCGGATCGCGACTTGGTCCCGATCCGGCCGGCTTCCCACTCCGGTCGTATCCGACTTCCGCTTCTTCTTTCTTAATTTTTTCTTCTTTTATATCCATAATATGCATTTGTTTGTTAGGATCATGGTCGAAACTATGATCCTTCCTCGGACTATGGTGACTTGCACCATAATCCGATCCGGCTCCAGCCGGGGTATAGCGGCCGGCACTACAGTGAGTAGTACCGTAATCCGGCACAGTACCGTAATCCGGCATAGTACCGTAATCCGGCACAGTACCATAATCCACCCCCGGCGGAGCCTCTAGGGGAGTAACTTCTTCTTTAATGTCGACCTCGAACTCCCCCAATCCGAGGCGACCATCGCATCCTTCCATCTTCAGCAGCATTGGGGGCGATATGCCTTCCCCCAATGCACCCGACACAACATCGTCAACAAATTTGACAGGATTAGGTCTTTCGCCCGCTAGGGACTCGCGGTGATATCCAGGGTCACCAAGAGATCCGGGCACGCGCACCATTGTGGTGTAGTCGCTCTCAGAAATTCTTCCTGAGATGCGAACACCCACGGGGGGCCCAGACGACTGACTGTCGGAGGGGGTACTCCGTCCATCCGAGTCATGATCCGATCCGGCATCCGGCCGGCTGGATCGGTCACTTCCATCACCTTGGTCGTGACGACTTGGATGATCTATGTTAAAAGCTCACCTTGTGTACCCGTCAGCACTGGCGGTTGTGCTCTCTTGATAGACCCTAGGGCGAAAAGTGTAAAGTCCGTCGAATAAGGAGACGAGGGTTAGGACTAGGGGTAGCTCCTGGGCGGAAATCGTCACCGGGGAGCTCGACTGGCAATATACTTGAACTTTGTATACTGCACGGCTGGACCGAGAATAATCGATCGGCCAGCCAAACCAATGATAATGAAGGGTAAATCCAAACATGTACGTAAAGGGGAATCCAAATATAATCCACAATCTTCCACAGAAAGCCAAAATGTTACCACTTCCCAATACTTAATATACCGTGTTCAAAACACGGGCGACTTGAGGTGAGTATACGAAACGCCGCGACTCCCGGTCAGGGGACTTCCGGTGGGTTACCTTAACCTTCCCCGGGCAAACCAATAGCAGCAAGAGGGGACCTTGTTAGCCCTCCGCAGTGAACCAATTAAAGCGACTTGTGTCTAAGAAAGCAAAACGTATACTGATTTATCCCTATATCCAATACTCCCTTTTGTGTAGCCTACCCAAATAGCCCGGCTAAACAGTTATGTGTCTTACCTGAAGTAGCCCGGATCGGGTGCTCTTTTATGTACCAACCCGGCCGGTACACCCAACCCAAATGGTACCAGCCCGACCGGTACATCGAACCCAGCCGGATCGGCCGGATGGCCATCCATCTAAGCTCACTTGCCGCTGGCGTCAGCACCTCCTTGGCAGCTCCACGTATGATCTGGGTGCCTCTTTCGTCCTCTAGAACACTCAACCTCTTTTAGGCCCCCTTCGCTCATACCTTCCGACCAATCCGCCCCTCAGCTGTCCGCCATCCGAGGTCGTCCTGTCCGCCTAGTCCGCTAGCCTAACTATCGACATCTTCAGTCGCACTCCTCCGGCCTGATTCCAGACCTGGCGCCGTCCGGCCGCTGGTAGATACGCTCGGCGACGGCCATCCGGCACCTATGCCCTTGGTCCACATTTTCTGCCAATCAGAAGGCGCCCTCTGGAAAGTACTTCACACCTTCCCATCAATTAATCATAAGTCACTTTACCACAGCCGCCCCTGAGTCGCGTCACAGCCGCACAACGGTTGAGGCACGACCTCACTGGAACCAAGTCGATCTGATCCTGCTTACCTATGCCTCGCTTTGGTACGTCGTCCGACTGATTTATAACAATTTTCGTGAACCTGGTCGGTCTCCCAGCCAGCTTGCAATCACATCCACAGATGCTGACTTTATCTTGATATATTTTCAGTCTTGCAAATCGACAAGGATGACATATGTTGTCTCATTCTCGTGGATGACGACTCGCCCGCCGGCGGGGTGGAAGTTGCAGAACCGCCCAATCCGTCCCGTACTCCCGATCTGGTGTTGGCGACCGCTGACGCTGAAACGGCGCTCCGCGGTCACGGCCAGGCTTGCGGTGACCGGGACAGATTGAAGACCGCCGTCTCTTCCCTTCAGGCGAAGCTCCGATCCTGTCAGGCTGACTCTGAAGTTCTGTCGCGGAGATGCATGAATTTTTGTGCGATGCTAGACCGCGTGGAACCCCGAATCTCTGAGCTGAAACGCAGTCGTCAAGAAGCAGTGGACGAAATAACCCGCCTCAGGGCAATTGTGGGCCAGTTTACGGACGCCCTGCAACGGGCCGCTGCGCCATCCGCCTCCATCTCCGAAGCGGCGAAGATGAAAAAAAGGCTGGAGGCGTTACCGCCCGAGTGGATAGCTTGGAGCACATCCAAGCTGACTTGGTCCAACAACTCGCCTCCGTCAACCGCCGGGTCGATGAAGCTGCCGTTCGGAAATCTTCCTCGGGACCGAGTGATCTTCAGAAGCAGGTGACAGATCTTGAAGGCCAAGTCGCCATTCTGACGGAAGAGAGAAACCGTCTCCGCATGCTGGCAGACGTCGTCGAACCCCTCCGGACTGCCAATCAGGAGTTGGTTCACCGATCAAATTTCAACGTAAGTGTCTTTTCTCTTCTTGTGTTGTAACACGGTCGCTTACGGTTTCCACGTCCTTATGTCTCCGCAGTCCAGCAGCTGGAACAGCTGAAGCAACAGTCTGCCGAGATTTCCGACGTGTTCCAAGAGCTTTTACATCTTCGTGTCCGACTCCGCCAGGTGTACCACGAATTAGAAACCGTGCGGGACAACCGAAACCACCTGCGCGAGTCCCACACTCAAGCTCTCCGCCATATTTTTTCTCTGGAGCAGCAGTTGCAAGAAGCCTCCCCCCGGTAACGGCAGCTGCGGTCTGAGCTCTACCAGGTCCAGCGAAGTCATCGTGACACCCATGATGAGCTGGCTTGGGCCGACCGTGCTTGCGCCGCCCTGCTGGACAAAGAGGATCGTATTAGGTCCCTGTTGTGCGAATACAAGACCAGCTCGAAACGACTCGAAGCCAGACCGCTCCTCTCTTACAAGCTCCTTTGAGTGCACGAGAGGCCATCTTGGCCATCTTGGGGATGGTGGATCAGTGGAAAACCTCCCCACCGAAATCATCCCGGTTATCTGTTTCAGCAGAATCAGGACCTGGGGAGCTTCCCGCCGGCCCTAATCCGCCCCCGGCCGGTTCGGACCTCTCGTCCGCCTTGGCGGGATCGGGGAGCGGAAAGCGTCCGACCAGTTCTAACCCTTCCTTGGCCGGTTCCGATCCGCCATCCGCCTCCCCCTAACGAGAAAAAGGAGCGAACCCTCCCCCTCGCGCCGATGTCATCCGGGCTATTCGGACGGCGAAAACGAACTTGAGTCGGACAGCGATGACAGCTTGTTCGCAAGGAGGTCCGCTGCTGTATCTCCACCCGTTTCACCAGGGAGAACTGGTCTCACACCTGGTTCGTCATCTAGCTCCGAAGATAACTCGGAATCCGGCTCCGCAGTTGCTTCACCGTCCGGATCGCCGGCTGCTTCGCCATCCGGATCGGCCCTCCGTCTGATTCATCCTCGGGTTCAGGTCCGCCTCCCCCTAAGTATATATATGATGATGACGAAGAAGAAGACGAGGATTACGACGACCAGCAGATGTGTGCCGCGTTGTCTCCCTCTCGCGCGGACACCCGTCGTCGTATCTCAAATTCTGGTAGCCAAACGATGGATCACCCGGATTCTGATCAGATTATCGATTTGCAGACTCCGCCGCCGGCAGGTTTTGGCTCCGGAGGGTATGAGCCGACTGATTCCTCTTTGCCCCCCCGGCACTGTCGACACCCCGGCTTCTCAGGTCGCCCGTACCCCAAATTCCAACGTTGTGACAGAGAAGAAGGTGGAGGAAAATGAGGATGACATCCCCAATCAGTGGTTGATTCTCGTCCTGAGCGATCCAAGAGAACCTCTCTCCAAAACTCCGGCCAAAAACCGGCGGTCAGCTCTAGCCGGACCCCGTCCCAAACGTCGATCCAGCCGGACGGCGACCAAACCCAAGATACGGCGGAACACTCTAGCCCCTGCGCCCCCTTTTCCTAAACTTCCGCTTTTGTGGCTGCCGGACGGGCACTTCCCCAGTGAGGCGGATCGGTCCGCCATCTAGCCTTGGCCGGTCGAGCAGCTGAGAAATTTAAGTCTTGCTGATATCTCCAGTTCTCAGCTCGCTCACTCTCTGTCCCGTCCGCCTCTCTGGATATTCCCTCGGTCACGCAAGTCGCCTCCATTAGAGGCTTGGCGTCCCAACATGATGAGGTCGGGCGCCATCGACGCGCTCATGAAGACCGAGCCTTGGAGGATCTTGGCTACTGAAATGCCAGATATGGGACTTCCGTCCGGCCCATGGTTTACGGAATTCAAAACGAGATTCCAGGACTTCGCTGTGGCCCATGCCTGGTCCATCTGAGAATCCACCCATTTTCTGTACATTTCTGCAGAAGATAAGCGAGTGGACGAATCTCTCCGAGCATATTCCGCTGCCCGGAAAAATCGGCGAGGACGGGCTTCCGAAGCATGGGTCCGCTTATGTGCATTTGTATGGATGGCATCCGGGATGGTGTTCGTGATCTGGACCTGTTTCTCTCCCCGTTTATACTCCATCTGCCGAACCAAAGGTGCGGAGGTGCAGCGGAGGGCGGAACGTGATACCCAGGCCTAGGTGCGGGGGATCAGACTGCCTCTCTTTCCGAATCTCTGGAGGCCATCGACCGGCAAGATCCTTGGCGCCATCAATACCGCAAACGGCCCTTCGACCACCCTGAACTTCGAGTGGCTCGGCTTCGCAGCAAGTATAATCGTCCATAGGGATGGACAACTGGACTCTTTTGATTCTTTCATTTTCTTCGTTTCCTTTTCAATACGTCCATCCGTGCTTCTTTCATCTTCCACTTCAATCTTTTACTTCGACCTTTACCCCTGATTAGTCACGCCCAGTCGGCTTGTGGGTCTGCCTAGAGGGACCTCTTGTTGCCACGGGGCATCCCTTGGTCCGGTCGAGTCTGAATGCCTTGTTCCCAGTCCCGGCCGCCATACTCCTCTTCTTCGGGACGGTCGGTTCCGGGTGGATGGTCCTCGTACCTAGCGGCCGGTTTGATTATCTCCGCCAGCTTGCTCATTTCTGCCAGTCCGTCCAACAATCTTGGATCCGAAACGGTGGGGCCGATCAGATATCGCATGGCCAAGGTGGCCAGATGGTCTGCGCTGTTGTTCCACATTTGTTTGACATGTAACAGTTCGTGTTCCGGCCATTTCCGTAAGGCGGACATAACCAGATCGTTTAACAGTCTCAGCCGGGGCGCCTTGCAATCTATATCTCCTGTGATTTGCCGGATCACCAGATTGGAGTCACCACATATGATGATCCGCCCCTGCGTCCGGCCAGCCAGCAGATCTAGGCAAAGTAAAAGCCCTCTGTACTCCGCTTCGTTCACAGTTATGCCAGGCGTGAAATCTGAAGCGGCCGTGACCACTTTCCATTCGGGCAACTTCCACAAAATAGCACTATAGGCCCCGACTCCCTTCTTTACACTCGCCGACCCGTCAAAACTCAAAACCATTAGTCCTCCGTGGGTCCCACTGTTGGCGGCGGTAATATGATGGATTGTCGAGGCTGCTTCCGAGGCGCTATAGCTATCAGTGCTTCCTCCACTTCTGCCCTTGGGGTAATGCTGGCCGCCAGCGTGCCCAGTATCTCCTCTTCTCCTTTAGTACACTTGATTACTTCGAGAGACCACTGCGACAACAGAGCAGCCCATCTACCCAGCCGGCCGTCAATTCCATTTGCCGTCAGAAGCCATGACAGGGTCGATCGTCTTGATAGCACCTTGATAGGCCGAGACACCAGCATAGTATAGCACACATCCAGGATCCGCAATAAGGCCAAAACTTCTTTATCCACTAGCCCGTAGTTAACTTCATTAGCCTTCAGGGTCCGGCTGGTGAATGTCACAGGACAGTACACTTCGTCATGATCTTGAATAAGGGCAGCTGAGATGGCCCATTTGTTAGCGTAGATGATGACCACAGTAACCTTATTTAACATCAAAATGCTTCAGGACAGGTGTATCGCCATCTTCGCCTTCAACATGCCAAAGGCTACCATCGCTCGGGTCATGTGGTCGTCCGGCTGGCCGCACAGGAATTCGGCGGCCGGCTGCCTATCGGGGCAGACAAGAGCGTCGTCTCATTGGCCGAAATATTTGACAAGGGCCGCATCCCATTGGCTGATATTCCTGGCTCGGCTCGCGCTTCCACTTGCCTATCCTGCTCTCTCAGCTTGTGGTAATCCACCTCCCGTAATTCATACAAAACCGCCGCATAGACCGCGAAATCCTCAATGAACCGACTGTAGTAATTCAGGCTGCCCAAAAAGGATTGCATAGCCTTTAGAGACCGCGGGAAAGGCAGATTACTCAAGGACTCCAAATCCTTCGGATTAGCTTCCAATCCGGCGATCGAAACCTGATGACCCAAATAGGTCACCTTAGTCTTTCCCCAGAAACTCTTAGCCACACTAATCGAAAAATTCCAACTTTTCACACGTAATCAACAACTTCTCCACTTTGTCACACAATAAATCCCAGGTAGTTGCCGTAACGAGAATGTCATCAATGTAAGACCGCCGCCCCAAAACTGAAGGTTTTGGGTCGGGGTTCGGGTCACCTTCGGTGAACACATCCCCGACCAGAGCCGGATCTTGATCCGCCTTGATCTTGAAGTGTCCGTACAGCGCGTTATCTATCAGCCGTTGATAAATCTGCGGAGCATTCTTCAGACCGAACGGCATCCGGTTCCACTCGAACAACCCGAAGGGCGTCACGAACGCAGAGATCTCCCGTGCACGATCGGTCATAGAGACCACCCATAATCCACTGGCCATGTCCAATGAGCAATACCACAAAACTTTATCCAAGTTCTCCAACAAATCGTTTATCAACGGCATCGGGTAAACCATCAGCTTACTCAGCCAGTTCACCAGCCGGTAGTCAATACATAGCCTCTTATCCACCCCATTCTTCTTGGTAATGATTACAATGGGCGAAGCTCATGGCGAGGTGGACGGCTGAATTATCTTGGCGGCCAGCAATCCCTTAATAAGCTCTGACAATTTTCCCGATACTGGGGGGGCGACTCTTCGGCTTCTTTGTCTTTGCAACCGGCTTGGCGTTTCCCACATCAATTTCGCATACCGCCCCATGGGCGGCCGGAGGAAGTGCGTTTCCTGGTCCGATCAGCAGATGCTTTCGTTTTCATATGATATCTTTCAGTCTGCTGATCTCTTCCGGGGTGTCACTTGCAGATCGTCAATAGTAACCGCAGGGGGGCAGGGGGTTACCTCAGGTAGCACCGCCATCTGATCCTCACTGCCTTCAACATATAGCTCGCCCCCTTCATGAATGCAGACTTGGTCAGCTTCGACTAATTTGGGATCCTGATCGGCCGGCTGGGTCGATCCGCCTCCGGCTATTTCCGAATCCTGATCGGCCGACTGATTCGATCCGCCTTCGGCTATTTCCGAATTCTGTTCGGCCGACTGGGTCGATCCGCCATCATCTCGTTCATCAAACCATCCGGAATCGGGTGACCGCACATGTAACTCTGTCGTGTCCTTTCTCCCGATTCCGTCATTCGTCCGTCTTCATCGGGGTGGGCAAACCAGTTCAGCGATCAGGGAATAGTTTCGGCCAATACGTTCAGCCGGAACCGGCGACGGCCGGCTCCGAGTCAGTATCTTAGAAGGGGTCCGGTACTCTAGCACCATTGGAGTCTGGTCCTCTTCCTCTTCTTCCTCTTCGCTGTCCAAATCGGTGGTTGCCTGAAAGGCCAGGAGATGCCACTCGATATAGCGACTTGAGCCAATAGTGACATAGCCCGGCCGGCGGGGCACCTTGTCCTCGGCCAGCCACATTCCAATGATCA
>MIQA02006672.1:0-14573 GCA_001887855.2 Sclerospora graminicola
ACGTCATAGCTAACAGTAAATATGGAAATAAAGATACTGAGACAGTATCCGGTAGAGGAGTTTGCCGCTATTAATAGACGTTTTAATAAAACTTCTTGCTCCTGAATTCGCTGGTATAACGATACAGTTGATCGAATTGATACTTTTTTAATCCTAAATTACTGGGGATTTTGGGTCCAGCTAGATCAAATTGAATAGCAAAATTATCATACTTCCAAGTATTCTCGTCAATTATAAAGCAATAATGCGGCAAGATAGTTTCTACTAGGTTATGATTTTACTAGATATGCTTTTGGGACAAGTTCTAGTTTAAAAATCGATCTTAAGTGTTGTTCTATTATATAAGCAAGAAGAAAAAAATAATTAGAAAACAAATCATTATATGCTCCTTATTTGCTTGACTATAGGTAGCTAGCTGGCTGGTATTCAAGCAATCCAGCAAACCGAGGGCCACCAACATGCATAAGCAGTCTGGGCTTTTCCATCTTGAGAATAAAAAATTGAAGTCGGATGAACTACTAGTCATGTTCTACCTATAGGTTAAACAGTTGCGTCCGGGCGATCTAAAATATCAGAAAAAAAGCGAAGATGGACCTTTTAAAAAAAGATTGATGATAAGCTGCCAAGTAATAATAACTTCTGTAACGCCGACTCAGTTTTTGACCAGGCTAGTCACAGCTCTAAAGGCTGCCTAAAACTATATTGGTAGGAATGTATTACCAGAGTTATCAAAAATTTATAAAAAAAACAAGTTAAAGTGTTCAAAAATATAATGGTTAATTTTTCTTGACCTGTATCATTCTTTTTTACGATATCTCTACGTCAGCAAGAGCGTCTTCAAAACCATTGATATCCACAGGATCGATTTGCAGGAAGCCCCCGCCCTCTGTGAAGCTGCTCATCATTCTTTACGGTACGTTGTACCTACTTTATGGTATAGGGGGGGAACTGTGCCAGACTAATTAGGAAGTTTTGAGAGCTCGAGTCTTCCACATCCTGCAAACCTTGCCAGGAAATTAACAATTCCCATCGCTTGATCACTTTATTATAAAGAAAATCCTTAAATGCTTCTATTCCCAATACCATGTCTTGTCCGGATATATGCTCGATCAATTCCTCGGTCACATTGAGACTTGAATCTGCTTAGAGCTTCAAACGAGAACTATGCACTTCGTGCTGTAACCTTGGTGATCGAAATTCGATGCGGAAAGAATGAGCCATTGCTTCAATTACGCGGAAAAGCCCGCCCCACCGCACCATAAGCTTGTTGCCTGAAAGCCTTGGGCCACACGGAAATAAAGAACGAGATCTCCTTCCGTGAAATCACATTTAATACCTTTGTTGTCTGTGATCTGTTGTAGGCGGCGTTGCTGCTTAACGTAAACTTATTATATAGGCTGTTGCGGAGCTCAACCACATGCTGCTTCACTACCGGTTCTTCCAAATCCACGGTCACTGGATCCTTGGAATGCGGTCTCCGTACCACGTCCAATGCTTTGCACACGGCAAACCACTAAACAACTCCACTGGAGCGTGGCCGTCTCTGTTCTTCCGTGGCCCTTCCGGTTCGTGTCATAACAAGCCTGAAATATAAGGTCAATTTAGTACCGACATTTATCATCGCTACACCGATCAAATCGGCGTTCATCCAAGACGCTGATGTCGAACGGTGCATATTGGCAGTCAATTTACGATAACCGCCACTGTCGAGCCCAGCCAGGGGTAACGGTGCATATTGGCAGTCAATTTACGATAACCGCCACTGTCGAGCCCAGCCAGGGCCCCACGTTGTACGGAACATTCGGTTCCATACGATGCCGTGAATCAGAAGTGACATGAGCCACTTCTGGTCGCTTTTTCTTAGCAGGGGGTATTTGGTAAAACCACGCTACGCGCGGAGTCTTTACGACTTCGCGAACGCTTTGGTTATGCAGAAACCTTACGCTGGCTCCGCTTCCATGCCTTATACGAATCGTCGTTGTCTTGACAGGGTCGGGATCTATAACTATGTCACTATATGGCGATGGATCCGGGAACCCCTAGCGGGCTTTGACTCATTAGATATTCCCTTAGGGACATCTACTTCCGCCTTCTCTGACTCATCAGTGGCATCACCAAACATTGACGATGTTGTTTTCTTAGCCCACCTTTCGGCAGGTTAACTCACTAGATGTTGCCTTCGCAACACCTTCTTGCCCACGTTTAGATGCAATCTCAGCAACATCTGCAGCAGGAGACATGCTATCTTAGCGTCAGTCGGTAAGGCGATAGCCTTCTTCTCATTTTCAGCAGCTTCCTTAAGCGCGTCGCCGCGTGTGTTGTTTCTGGTCAGGACTTTGTGGTTTTAAAACTATTAATTTTGACCAACAAGTGCCGCCGACCGATTGGCCAACATTAAAACTTATTATTGACCAGCCACCTTTAGTGAAGATTTATGATGGAGGTTTCTTGTCATACCATAGCTGATATAGCAAGATGCTATTCGTAACAGAGAAAGGGGTTATGTTTTAATATCAGGATCATACTCGACGGACGTGTATTCGACGGTGTGTACATTGGAGCGAAAGACTTTGAGCGCCTTTCGGCAAAAGTCTTCGTAGCGCTCATATAATTCTAACGATCTCTGATAATATATGTGACTGCGACACACGTAAAGTTATCAATAAAAATTAAAAAAAGCAACAATCGGTTCGACTTGGTATCGGGATACGGCCACCGATATCACTATGGCCTTTTTCAAGAGGTTTTTCACGTTCAACAATCCTATATAGATTAAAGGGTTCCGGTAGTGAGTATGAAGAACATGTATATTATAGTACCCCATCGAGTTCATGATCGATGATCGCTTCAATTTTGGACAAAGCCTGCAGTATACATACTTGGATGGCCCATTCGTTTGTGTGTACGTACAACGGCTGACTTAGCATGAAAGGCGACCAGTTGTTGTTGGATGTTATTTCGCAAATGCCAAAATTCGGCATGCGTAGCAATTATGGCCTTCACGCTAAAATGTTGACTCGTTTATCGCGCATTGCATGTGATGTGATGAGAAGCGAAATCATCTTTCACTGCCACACGCACAAAAAAACGAACTTGGCATCGGGTAGGTAAAGGACATTGCGCAGCATGAGCGTCTGAAGTCGTCCTAAGGGACGACCTCAGATCAAGGATCGCGATTTGGTCCCATGGTAATCCAGCCCGTGTAAGGCGTTGTTGCTGTGAGCCAAGACTTCACTGCTTCCGTTGAAGGTGTGCTGAGGGTTGCGGCCAGAATTACCTTGGCTGTTTCCACAATCTGAATTGCGGTTGCCTTGGCCGTATTCACGCTAGCCATAACTACGCCTGTTCTCTTTCGTACCGGCAATTGCGATTATTCTGGGCGTCGGTCGGTTTGCAACAGCTGCTCATGTATTGCTCGATCATTGAAGTTGGTAGGGGTAACGGTATTTGACTTCACCTGACCAATCGACATGTGTTTCATTAATACACGACACGTAGCCATCGTGTGGTTTAAGCGCTCACAGTAGAAGGATATGCGTTGGCTGTCTGTGTTTGAATCCACAAAGACTCATGTACTTGCCAGAGGAGTAGTTGACGCTAGAGCACGTTCATTCTGGGTTTCAATACTTTCGGGTGTACCCCGGGATAGTGAATTTTTTCTAGCGCGGGTTTTGGACTACAAGTTACGCTTAAGCGCAAGATCTCACGGTTTCCGCGCCAAATGAACATCTCACTCTCCCACGATGCAGGCATCACTTTAAAGAGAGATGTAGAGATGACATTATCGTTAAGCTACTGTTGGGTACGGTATTAAAACCACTCACGCCTCTTCGTACTTTAGAATGAGCTCTATCATGTCATTGCCTTCTGGTAACGAGCCTTTTACAGATCTCCGTAAGCCTTGGTGTCCTTGTATCGGTTGCATATGGCTTGGTAAATGTCATAAGCCTTGTCGAAACCCTTGTCAATTTGAATGTGCTTGTCATCAAGCGTATTCATCAAGAGTGACTTGACCTGAGCATTGAGGCGACCTGTCTAAGCAGCAGCGAGGAGAAACTTGGATTTTGCTTTGGCCTTTGCTGCTTTTTTCTCGCCTGGTGAGCTTCCTGAGTTCGTGTTTTAAAAAATTCAGCATGAGCAGAAGCAGAAAGAACAGGGGTCGCAGGTACTGGTGCGTAGTATTTTCCATGTATCCTCGATCGTCAGTCGGCGGACGTCGGTCGATGCCACGAAATGCGTCTTTGGGTTCTTGGTCCCGTCCCGGGCTTTCATTCCACGAGTCAATTCCGTTACCGCGGTCGGAATCCGAATGCTATTCATAGGCGGGGTCTATTATTAAGAGCTAAAACTTTCCACAAGAGTTTTTACGCAAATCGTATAAACAAGCTTACTTTAGGGATAATTCTAGTGATCCAAAATTAAGTTCGAGTCATCCTGAGTCAGACGATTGCGTTTCATCTCATTTCGAGCCACGGGTAGGTAACCTATGGTCAACCAGTGCATCTATTTCTTGATTATTTTTTTGGTACACGGTTCGACCTCACACCACGCAAAAAAATACGTCAGTGTGTTGCGCATAATTTTGGATTGCCCACCGTGACTTTTTACGAGTGCTTGTCATAGGTGACCACAGCAATTTTGACAGAGTTGTGCTGTATCATGGAGACATGTTGACAAGCATTTGATGGTAGTTCAAATGTGCATTTATTCTGCAAAGAATAGGAATGCCAAGGGTATGCTTCTTTATTAAATAGGAGAGGTAAATACTAACAAAACATTAACTTCATCGTGCCACATAGTGATGGGGACGTAACCTTTACGTAAACAATTCTGATTTTACGTAAAAAATACGTTAGCTTGTTAGGCTAGCACTTATTTACATTCTGCCTGGGGTTATATACAATTTTAAGGTGATCAAATAATTTACACACGTCCCCCCTCTTGAAAAATCGTAGTGAACAGGAGTTAGACTTGTCTTTCCATTTCGTACGTGCTCGTTGGCGTTGCGGTTGGTGGTACCGCGGTTGTCACTGCTGTCACTGCTATTGTAGGTTTGGAGTGTGATTTACTATCTTCTAAACCATGGAAATGGACTAACAGTCAAAGTAACACTAATCAGCAGCTAATTTTTTTATTCGAAATGCCTCAAGTGAGAAAGCCAGAGTACTAAACATTTCTAAGGCTAGTTGCACCAAGCAATCATCTCCGAGATTGTCTTGTTGAGTCATCCAAGTATAGTTCCTTTACCTCAGTAGAAACAGTAGCACTTCATGTCTCTATACACATATAAGTACAAGTGTATGCCTTGTCTGGTATAACTGTTTTTGACAATTTGGGTTTCGAAATGTTATCATGAATCTCAAGTTTGGAAATTTTCGGTTTTGGTCAATGCAAATTTAGGCATCATCTATTTTTGTGTGTAGCGGACTGTTTTCTATTTTCGATGGTTTTGCAAAAAGGTAAGTTATCGTACGCGATTGTACTTCTCGCTACATATTGCATAAGTAGAAAGGAAAACACATTTTAATATATCTCCAATTAAACAAGTTCCTGTGCAATTTGTTTGGATTAATCTATTCTTTCTAACCACTGCGTTTGAGTATGGAGAAATGAAGCTTTTCAACAGGTTATGAACCCAAATGGTCAAGACGCTGCAAGAAACATTAATCTGGAAGGAGACAAGCAGACAGGTCTAAAGAAGGAAGGAGAAAAGTTACTCGAGTTGGTAAAAGGACTCGCGGAGCGGATGAATCGACTGGAAGTTTCACGGAATTGTGTGGATATGGAAAATTGTGGAAATAATAATTCGATGCAGCTGGGTACAAAGATGCGCATGGCATCTTTGGAGAAAACACCGGGAAGGAAGCCGTATGAGAACGAAAATTTCAAGGGACCAGCTGGAAATCTTGGAGGATAAAGACATAAAGTTCCCTGCGCAAAATGTTCAACGCTGCACAAAACACCCTCGGCAAAGGATTCCAAATTGTCGATCAGGGTGTTCGATGGAACGGAAATTTATCGTGGATTAGGTGCTGGATTTAAGCAATGGGACACCAGGTTTATCAGACAGGTTACGATTGCAGAATCAACCTGTAGTTTCTTATGGACGGAAGGTGTAAAAGTTGACCTGCTAGGTCATTATCTCAGCGGAACCGCTGAGCGGTATTACAATCGACAGTGGTGGAACGACATACCCACGCTATGTCATGTGATGAACAAGATGCTAAACGCTTTTCACACTAGCATAACTCCTGCCCAGTCGATGAAATTATTCAGGAGCAGGAAACACCCGAAGAGAAATTGGAACAAGCATTACCATATTTGGTTGCGATCTCCAAATCGGTTGGCGGTAGCGAGCCGTTGGTGGTTGATAACCTGGTGCACTACGCGTCGGCCGAACTAAAGACTTACTCATGGCCAAATATAATCATACAAGAACGGATTCTCTACGACAAGCTGAAGAATTGTGTCAATTTACACAAGTGACTCAAAACAAGGAAAAGGCTTTGGAAACGAGAAGGTAAATTATGTCAAAAAAAAGTCTAAAGGCTGGAGTTGTTACCGGTGCGGTAAAGTTGGACACATTCGAGCAAAATGTGGTGCGAGTATGCACATCGTGAACCACGAAAATTACGTTTGAGACGCTGGAGAAGTGAATGGAAAATGTGCGAATGGAAAGTCGGTAAACATTTCCCGAAAAGGATGGACCGAAACAAAACCCATCAAGGTGGAAAACATGTTTTATGTAGAAAACTTAGCGAAGAACATCCTATTGTATTGTTTGCTGGTGGACAAAGGACGTGAAATGTCGTGCATCAAAGGAAAGAGGATTATGGTGCATCGCAAAAGCAGACAGACCATTATAGACACCAAAATTACGAAAAAGGTGCTTACGGTGGACGTGGAAGTAGAGTTGAAGAGCCCTGAAAGAAAGGAATCGATTGTTGCTGTGCTTGACGAAAATTACAAAAAAACAGTAGAAACGATGTACAAGAGGGATCGTTAATGGATTTTTATGTAAGGCTTGGCCATCTAAATAACGACACCATCGAAAAAATGGCCAAATCTTGCTGACCAACCACAAGAGTATGGACTGCCTCACGTGTACGAAAATCAGTCAAAGCGTCCAAGACCCAGGAAGACAGTGGCGAAAATTCGTCGACAGATCGAGTTGGGGGCGTGAAATGTTCTGATTTCAAGGGACTGATCACGCTCAAAGACAGATTAAAAAAGATACATGGTGAATTTCGTGGATTTTAAATCAAATTAGGTACGGGTTTTCTTAGCAAGGACGAAAGACGGAGCTGCAAAAATGTTTAAACATTTTGAGGCGTTTTTCGAGCGATAGCTCAACTGCAAGGTTCACGTTCTTAGAACACGACTGTGGAGGCGAATACAGAAACTTGGACGGATTTTGCAAGAGCACTGGGGTCATGCGCCATTAGTTAGGCAAATAACCAATCCAGTAATGTGAATAAAATCGACAAACGATAGGCGCATCTTTGAAACTAAATCGTGCATTGCTCCTGATTTAGCGACACGAAAAGGAATGCCAGTGCGAAAGAACAAAGTCGCAGAGGCCTTGGTGATGTTGTCTCGATGACCGATGCCCAGGCTGTCGGCAAACCTAGAAACCGAGGTCTGGGTCTTTTGACGCTTTGCGGGGGGACAGCATGTAAGGAGTACGCCTCATCTGGCACGGTAGGTGACGCAAAGACGCTGCCTTCACGCTGAGTCTTGATAAAAATCCTTCTCTTTTGACGCTCTTGTGCGAGACGACATTGGTGCTTTCCCACGGGATTGACTTCTCGCAAGTTCTGCAAGTTTCTCGGTTTCCATTCTTGTTCTTCAAGTAAGAGTTGATGTCAAACACGGTCATTGTAAAAAAAGATGTGGCTATTTTGTGGCTTGGTAATTCAAGTAACCGGTTAGCACAAATTCACTGTACGCTAACTAACCGTTAGAGGATAGTGAGTACACTATCGATTACGACGTTACTACGCGAGTATCATGCCCCCCCCCCGGAGCTAGCAATGACCATGTGTCCTCCAGGTGTACCTCGTGGAGTTCATGTCAACGGGGGACCTATACCGCTACCACCAGTTAATAAGGAGTCTGACCGACTGTTTACTCGGAAATGTACGCGACATTTTGGGGCTTGAAGCTTTATGACATGCACGTGCCGTTCTAACAATGCGAGTCGGAGATTCTACGTCTACGAAACTCTACTTCGGGGGCGAATGCATCATCGAGTGCGAGTAAACGAAAGAAATTGAAGGGGAAAACGACGCAAATGATCGATGTGCTCACAACCGAGCAAAACGACTAAGAGGCGTGTCGCAAAAGCGTTTTTGAGCTCCTCGAGACGATGAAAAGCACGTTTTTCAAGGTCGAACCGAAAGCGCGACACACGGCAATTGATGAGCTGCTCCACAAGTGACCACACGCTTTTGTCACCTGAAGACGCGTTGTTTACGGTGAAGTTCCTTGAACTGCAGACGCTCTCGACCCATAATTTAATAGTCTCCAATACTTTCACAAAGTGAATATGAAAGTATCGGCGCTCGTGCTTTCCGCGACGGAGCGTTAAGCGAGCAAATTTGGCATAATTATGAAAGAGATGCTTGGATTGATTTTCCGATGGTATCCGAAACGCGCAATGTGCGATTAGGAAGCGATTCACGGAATAATCGGCATGAGTATCAATCTCACAAGCGAAAACAAAGAGTCTTGCGCATCGCCAGGTTAAATCAGCTTATGCTCGTTTGCATCAACTGCTAGAGCTCGTCTAGGTCACTGCGCGCTTGAGTGGCTAGTGCATACCAATTCAGAATATGCTCGTGTAAGTCTATCCGGGTGCTCGTGGCACCGCAGATGTGATTTTAAATCTGGTGGAAAAACTAACGACTGAAGATTGAGAAGATTGTCGCGTGGCGACATTCGACGACTGTATGACTCACGTTATCCCAATAGTGGTGGAGATGATTGGTTTGCAGTTGGCTCAAGATCGACTTCTTTTCATAAAACGGTTGCGATTTTGCTGGCGCCAAAATGTCAAGTACTGATACTGGTAAAAACGAAATGGAGGTGGCGCTGACAGATAAGATCAAGTCACTCTTAATAAATGTTTTCATCCAGGCATGTCTTTGCAGAAATGCAACCCCAGCAAAGCATTTTTGGATCGGGATTTGACAAGACGTTTTCATCTGAGGAGCACTATCGAATGTACCTCCAATGGCTCGAAGTGTATGGTAAGTACCCGGAACTGCGTTTGAAAGAAGCAGAAATAGGTCAGATACCTCATGGTGTCATGCGACGGCTTATAGCTGACCGTGCCAAGCTTAAGCTTGTTGTTGACGCGTATGTCCCACTCAAATTACTTGATTGTTTTCCGAACGATGCAACGGCAGATTCAGACGTATGATAACTTGATTCAGCCCGTGGTCGAGTCGTTTAAGCTCGTGACGCAATGAGGAATGTATGTTTCGTTTGTGCTTGTGAGTGAATTGTCCAGACAACAAAAGTCGATGACGTCGGACGGGACGCACGTTTCATTATGGCTTACGTCGCTGGCAAATTTCTTATCGGAAGTGTCCGAACGTGGAGCTAGCAGAATTGCTGCAGTACCTTATCCAAAGTCTTTGGAATTGGGCGTCCGTGTCGAAAACAAACCATTCCTCCAATAACTATGTTACAATGGTGTCTTGCCATCTACCAAACGTAAGCAATTTTCAAGTGACCAATTGATAATATTTTTCAACAATAAATTTAACTTTAGTGCCGGGAGGTCTGCATCGATCTTAACGCATTTCAACGAAGCATCAAGAGATAAAATGGCGTGCGCAGGTTACGTTGATGTTAAAATGCTCAACCAGCTAAAACTCTTGTTTTTGATCATAGTTATCCATGAGGTACTGTAGTCGCCCGTACTGTGATTTTCAATACGAACATGAATTCGCCGGATATGCAGCTACGATAACAAGAGCCAGAAGTTAGACGAGTTTAGCGAATAGATTGCTTCACCGTACGTCCAAGTTGTCAAATGATATTATTAACCAAATGAGCAGCAAAGCCGTCTTCATTGCCATCCCTCCTGTTGGATTACTTCTCCCACCGTAATAAGTCTGTGTGCAAAAATAGTCTGTGTTCGGAATTAGTCTGGCACAGACTAATTTAGGTGAAGAAAAATTAGTGAGTGGGAGGGACTACCAAAATGTTCTCACAAAGTTGCGGGAGTTCGTTGACGCCACGGGCTCCAATGCCTCGGCACTCGAAGCGCTCTAGCGATGACCAGTCGTGGGGGTTACCGTACGACCAGCAGCTTTTCCAGAGGGTCATCGCATGCGTTGGTTACGGTACGGCGTTGGTTACGCTGTGGGTTTCATACCGTAAGGGACATGTCACAAATATCAAACTTGTTACAAGTAACATCCCTATATTTGGATCATTTTTTAGCTCACTCATTAAAGTACGGGTTATCGTTTTAGAGAGGAGATCAATTATGACCGTGCATCTAACAACCAAAAGTGATAAGTTACCTAATTAAATTTTGTCGTTTGAAAATTACAATACTACTCATTATCGGTGTTGAGAGGTTATGAAAGTGAACTTTTCTTAAGTAACTGTCTCTTATTGAGGTGGTTTCTGCTGCACATTTGTGTTATCTATAACATGTCTATTACGGTATTGCATTCGTATTCATTTCACTTCATCTATGTTACAGATTTTGCATTCGTTTCACGGCATCGCGATTTTTTTCCTAAAACGTGCCTGGCAGCTGTTGGTCTACATGCACTGAAAGAAAGATATAACAGAATCTAATTTGCCTCCGGGCAAACACAATAGCAATGATTACCGTACCTTCTAGGACCTGATCTGGTAGCACTACGGTTGGGTATGTAAGTTGCATAGCCACCTCTGACAAAAAAAGCAAGGGTACTCCAGAACCGAATATCATGCACCGAGCGATGTGAAAACTGTTCAGTTCATGTGCTCGGCTTTTTGGTTTGAAGCCTGACTGCCGGCTTCCTTAATTTGTCTTCGTACGCCTGGTCGTTTACAAAACATGTCCAAATTTCGGAATTCACCTCCTCCATCCTTGCGCAGGACATGTATCCGACAACCAAACTCATTTTCGAACCACACAGAAAATTTTAACCATTGCTGCCGCACGATCTTTTTTTCATGCGACAAAAATGGAGACGTAAATCGAAAAATGGTCGACGAAAACAACCAAGAATATTTTTTCACACGCCTGTCCGTGGTGTAATTGGACCGTTTTTGATTATCCCACATACCGAACAAATAAGAGAATGTTTTACTGAATCATATTTTGGTTATCTGAATTTTTTCCTTTCCTTTCGCATGATCATGCAATTCGGTCACAAGTGGTCCGTGATCCTTATGCCTGACTTTGGGTCTTTTGCCAATTTTTCAACTGCCCAATTTCGGCGCGAAAGACACTTCCATCAATGAAATTGGGTTGCAGGCACTTGCACATACCTTGCTTCGCAACTTAATTTACCCAACCTTTGTAATTTTTTAATAAATCACCATTTGGACGCGTCAGAGCATCTTTGCTTCCATATTCGTTAACGTTTTCAAGCATATTCTCATATGAAACGATGTGTCGACTTGCCCAACTGTAGATAATTCAAAGCTTTATCAAAATTGGTCGCACTTTCAATTGTTTCAGAAATTGGATGGTCTTATTCAACTTTTGCCATTGCAAAACGCTTTTTCGACTCTAAATTTGTCGTGTGATCCCTTCTTTCATTCTATTTGGGGTTTCTTCTTTGGATTCGCTGCGGGCACTCGCCGTATGTGCCTTTCACTTCCGCAGCTATAACAAATGATTGCTCCCATCCACAAAATTATACGTGAATTTTCGAGTTTTCTTGAAATTTTGGGCGACGAGGAGAACAATTCGTGCGCAAGAATCTTGCCTCTGTGGGTCAATTATGGCAATTTTTAATCTTAGAGACGCATATTTGACAGTATTTTCCACGATCACAGTTCGTTTGATTCTCTTTTTCTTGCAAGAATTACCAAGTACAAAAAGAAGAATCACCTCGGGTCATTTTAATCGGCGATCAGTGCAGCGGCTTGGTGATGCCTAATATTTATTGGTAAAGGCGTTTAACATTTGCTCCAGAAGAAAAGAAGCCCCGATCATATTTCTTATCAGATACATATATTTGCTTGAAAATATCCCAATGCTACCCCTCCAACTGGTTATCTAATTTATTTACTTTTAGGCTTTCATTCCACGCGAAATCAGAGCATAACTACGCAACCTTAATGACTTCTATAAACAGTGCCTAAAACATGATCCAAGCCCCGGGTAGATTTCCGTATCCGAAAATTTTTGATCATTAATTTGGGTATCCTTATACCCTGGCTTCCCAACAAGATTTCCGAAGGGATTTCCCGGTGGCGCAATTCCTTCTGCCAATCCCGGTCGACTAATTCCCGGTGTTTATCCTGGTATCATTACTCCAGTACCATCACGCAATCCACCAGTACCTCTAATAATGTGGTGGAGTGATTCAATAAAATCAGGAATAAATGGTCCACACACGGCCGTTGATTGGTGGTCGTGGGAACACCCATCAAGATGGAATTGTCGATGGGTGGGACAGGCTGGTTCTATTCAGGATGGTATATAAGTGATAACGAGTTATCGTATAACGTAGAGAAAATAAGATGATGCCGTTGTCACGCCCTGCCCCAGAGACTAAGAATCAGCGAGTATCACGATAGGATGTGAATACCCAGATACTGGACAGAGTTCGTGAGAGCGTAAGAAACACGATCGGCCAAGTTATACATGATGAGCAGTACTAATTACTGTTTGGTATATCAGGCACGGCAAAACCCGGTCATTGGAGTGGATCACGGACGATCCAAGTGTTTTGAGTTGATGAGACATGGAGATCCCGGTGGACCGGCCAAATAATTTGATTCCGCCTTAGAATGTGAAGATCAAGTGTATGACGGAGCACAACGCGTGAAATGGTAAACTGTATGAGCCTTATCGACTGGTACAGGCAACAAGGTCAGAGAACCTGCTCCGAATCAGCATTAAAAGATCAGATCAGATCCAACTTTAAGAGGGGTGCTGATTCGGGTTCAACCTTGCGGTTCAACATACAAATGGAGGTCGAAGATTGGGTAGAGCGAGCGGGGAATGTCAATATTTTGGTGATCCTGAGATGTTTCGAAGTGATCCAGGGCTGATTTGCCCTGATTCCCGTGCCGGTCACGAACAGGTTCGGATCAGCCCCGAATCAGTTTCCAGGTGTCGAGAGAGAAGGAGTGTCTGCCAAGATCGGGTTTAAATTGGGCGAACAAGTCTAAGAGACCGATCCAGAGCTATTCTAAGCTAATTCTCGAAGAATCAGGCTGGTTGAAGATTTCCAGAGACCCCGATCGGGATCGGTCCAAACGTTGTACGGATCAGATTGAAGATGCATTGAAGATTGGTTTATGGTTGTACCGGAGCAATATTGTGACGAGTTGGGCTCGATTGAAACATTAAGTGGTTAACATAAGTTGGTGTATGGTCCATTAGGTATTAGGTATTGCATATATAATAACAGGTTTGAATTTACCCCCCTAAACAAAGCGTCGCTCCACCACGTGTCGCGGTCATTAGGAGCACAGGGTTAACTAGGCCCCTGTAGCTCAACTTAGTTCCCGGTTAAGACGCGCATAGACGCATTTTGGCTTACCGGAAGTCCCCCGACGGGATTTGTTTGAGTTTTCAACCCCCCCCCTCACGCGCACGTGTTTGAATACGTTCTATTAATAAGAAAGTTTCGAGGAGATAACTTTGTTGTTTACTGTGGAAGATCGTGTTTTTCATGGTTCTCGTTATCTCTCGTTTTATTGGCTGGCCTGATCGGACGAAGTTTCCTGATCAGTGCCTTTAGATACTTTAACTAAGTATCGACACTAACTCGTTCTCCGGTGAAGATTCCCACCCGAGAACACCCCCGCCTCGAGAAGGTCATCTCCTTCGACCTGATTTGAATCATCCTTTTGATTTAGCGTCCACCAAAGTGAGTGTAACCACCGAAGCTCAATGGGTACACAAGGTGAGATGATGTTGAACATTGATTCTATCGCACATGACGACCGGTCACGAGAGCGGGAGAGATGAAGTTAAGTATGGATTCTATCGCACATGACGACCGTTCGGATGACCGGGATTATCGGGTCAGTCATCATAGTGATGATCCATCCGACCTGATGCCAATCAGGATCAAGGGAGTACCCCCTCCGATAGTTGGTCGTCCGGGCTAGTGGGTATCCGGATTCCGCCCAAGACATCAGTCCTGGATTTGGAAATCGGTCCACACAATGGTGCGCGTGCCCGGATCACTTGGTGACTCAGGATATCACCGTGATTCCTTTGATAAAAGATGTGAAAATCAAAGTGGAGGAAACTTTTTCGGGTGTATTGGAGGAAGGCGTATCGCCTCCAATGCTGTTCAAACCCAATGGAAGCGATGGTCGACCTGGTCTGGTGGAGTGCCAGGTCAAAATTAAAGATGAAACAATTCCCCACA
>MIQA02006673.1:6920-35356 GCA_001887855.2 Sclerospora graminicola
ACTTTCTCCAATGCCGATGCATTCCTGTTGCTTCGTCTCGTCTATTTCACACCCCACCTTACGAGCATAGGTGGTGTCAACGATGGACACTTCTGCGCCAGAGTCAAACAGCATGGTGGCCTTCTGGTTATTAATTTTACCATCCGGCTTGGCTTGCTTGAATCACTTGTCCGGTGAATGGTATTTCCAATAACTCGTGATTTGCCAGGTAGTAGATTCAATTCCATAAGCACTTCAGACCGAGAATATTCGTCCGTTCGTATACTGCTCACCAGGAAGGGGTCAGCCGTGCTGCCCGGGGACCGGATGACGTAATCGTCAAACTTACATGTATTGTCGGTTACGCTTTGCTTTGCTTCTAAATTATCCTCCTTACCGACATATGCATAGATACTAACACTAGACCGCTCGGCTCGAACCAGATTCCAACCTGGCGAGCGATCTAGTTTAACATCTATTCCATCCCTGGCGGCAACATTCCAGCATGCTTGGTCGGGACGTACCACTTCTTCAACAGGTTGTAGAATTCTTCCATTGGGCACAGTCCCGCCTCGTGCACTTCCCCGCAACTCTTCCAGGTAAACAAGCAGTGTTCCGCCGGATGTCCTTTCCTCTCGCACTTCTTGCAGGTCAGCCGCTTCCAACAGCTCCGGTCGTCACGCTTGATGGACCCACAATGGGTACATTTCCGTCTGGGGTAATCCTGGTCAGTTCGAGCTGGAAAACCCTTCGGCTGACCGGACCCGGCTGGCAGCGTGGGCGGCTGACTGGCTTCTGCCGAGAAACGGTACCGGTGCTGCTCTTCCTCAGATTCGCCCCCAGATCGCTGGTACTCCTCTTCCGAGCTAGTCGCATCCGACGCTCGGGCGACCATGCGGACGGCTCGGGCCGTCCTGGTGGATGGCGGCCGGCTTCCTTTATACGAGTTAAAACGGGACTTGAACCGGCCAGTTCCAACTGCTGCCTTGGGGCCTCGCTTCTCCGCTCTTTGGTAGGTGCGCAGCGTCAATTCCAACTCCGAGGTATTCTTCAATCGCAGTAAACGCCAGCTGGTCCGCCAGCTCCCGATCGTCCAACGTGCTGATAAAATGCTCCACATGTTCTCGAGCGGCTTCCGACCGGCTGGCATCTTCTTTACCCGGTATATTCGCCCTCATGCCAGCGACATTTAGACGATGGAAGCATTCCAGAGAGGTCTCGTCCGCCCGCTTCTTGGTGTGGAAATATTGACGCGCCGCCGATGTTCCAGATCCACCGTATTGTTCTTCGAACGCACCGGCCAATCCCCTCCAGTTTTCTCGGATTTCCCGGCAGAGCTGTTGGATCCAGTTTTTCGCCGGACCCTTCATCAAGTCTCCGAAGATCAGGCACTACTCATAGTCCGGCGTCCGGTCTCTGAGAAATGCCGACTTCGTCTTGCTCAGCCATCCTCGGGCTTGGTCATCGTCCATGTCCCGTCCAGTGAAATCCTTTAGCTCGGACGTGGCTGACATCCGCACCCTTGTAATCGCCCCTGAGTCCGGATCAAACGCTTGGGCTGAGGCCACATTGCTCGGCGAGCCATCCCCAGATCCAGTCATCCGGATCGTAGTGGCACTTGACCGACTTGACGGATTCCATATCCACGTCGCTAAGAAACAGCTTCCAATTCGTTGGCCGCCGTCCGGTTCGGCGACCTGTCTGGCGGCTTGGCGGGACGGCACGGGGCTCACTCTGCTTGGACTGCACTGACTCAATGTCTTCGTCAATCGGCTCCCTCGCATAGTACAGGACTGGCCCGGGCGACCGACTCCCACAACGAGCAGGCTGGTCCGGTGACTTCGGACTGCCGCGGCTGGCACTCAGTCGACGCTGCTCTTCCAAGTATCGTTCCATCATTGCCGAAAACATGTTATGCAGGTGATCTGGTACTTGAAGGCTCTCCTGGGGGTCGGCTTGCGGGGCGACTTAGGGGGCGACCGGGCTGCCAGATCGACATTCCTTCTTGATTCGCCCATCCGTGTCTTCCTCCTTCGGCTCTGGATCCGCCGTCGCCGTCCGATTCTGTACGCTGTACTGACTGGCTTTCTTCCGCTCGGGCGTATCCGGATCTTCATATCCCCCAGACCTCATGGCCGTCGCCACACGCGCTGCTCCCCTTTTCTTGGCCAAGAATCATACGGATTATACCTACCGATGAGTCGGTTGAGTCCGCTTCCGAGGGGACAGATTCGTACTGAGAAGAACCCGAGTGTATTCCGGCCGGTCTGCTTGCTGTGGGCGGCGTGGGCGGCGCCACTCCAGTCGTGGCTGTCATCTTCTTCGACGGAGAACAGCCCACTAACGGTACCAAGCGGTCGTGCAGTGCGCTGGATGCCTCCTTCAACTTGTCTACCTCCAGATCGAAAAAAACCGTTCGGATCGAACACGCCGGTGTTAATGCCGGCTTGTTTGAATTGATCGAATCGTCCTCTAATAAGGGACACGTGGCCGTCTGAGAGGGCTGGGGGAGAGACGGGACCTTTTAATCCGCCTAGGATTTTCGGCAGTGTTATCTTAAGCACCTTATCCGTCCGCAAGAACTGCCCCAACTCGTGAAGATGGCGAGCATGCTCCAGGACTGTATCCGTAACCTTCTGTGATAGGCCGTCCAACTTTTGTTCTTCCTATTCGAAATGCGGCCTATCTTTGCGGGCTGGATAATCCGACTCCTGCCAATCCGGTCTCTTTAGGGGTAGGTGGCCCGGATCGTGACTTGATCTCGATCCGGTCAGCTTCCCCTTCCGGTCGTTTCCGAGTTCCGATTCTTCTTTTCTTAATTTTTTCTTCTCTGATATCCATTATATGCATTTGTTTGTTAGGATCATGGTCGAAACCATGATCCTTCCTCGGGCTATGGTGACTTGCACCATAATCCGATCCGGCTCCAGCCGGGGCATAGCGGCCGGTACTACAGTGAGTAGTACCGTAATCCGGTCCAGTACCGTAATTCGGCACAGTACCGTAATCCGGCCCAGCCGGAGCCTATAGGGGAGTAACCTATTCTTTAATGTCGACCTCGAACTCCCCCAATCCGAGTCGACCATCGCTTTCTTCCATCTTTAGCAGCATTGGGGGCAATATGCCTTCCCCAACGGCACCCGACACAACATCTTCAACAAATTTGACAGGTTTAAGTCTTTCGCCCACTAAAGACTCGCGGTGATATTCAGGGTCACCAAGCGATCCGGGCACACGCACCATTGTGGTGTAGCCGCTCTCAGAAATTCTTCCTGAGATGCGAAACACCCACGGGGGGGGGGCAGATAACTGACTGTCGGAGGGGGTACTCCGTCCATCCGAGTCATGATCCGATTTGGCATCCGGCCGGCTGGATCGGTCATTTCCCTCCGAACTGATTCGGATCACCTTCCTCATCTAGAGTCCATATGTAACTACAGAATACCAATCCAACCACAATCTGGATCCATTGATGCATACCAACTGATATTTGGATCTTGGTCGACCCCTTTCGACGTTTAACCATTCGTGGAAGTCGCGTAACTTAACCGATCAATTCCAAACATAGAACCCATCGAGTCCATCTAATCAGCGCAGTGGTATGGACCATCGATATATGTATCCTTAAAATCCGCTTTACCACAACAAGGTCCCCTGTAGCTCATCTTAGCTCGGTCGAGACACGTACTATCGCACTTTGGTTTGCCGGATGTCCCCCGACGGGATTGTACTACGCTATTAAATCCTCATCCCTCTCGTCCACGTGTTTTGACATTTAAATAAATTGGAAAGGTTTTGTGGAGATAACTAGGTGGATTTACTTTGAAACATCGTGATTATATCGTGGGATTTACGTATTTCTTAGTCGTTAGTGGTTATCTCTCGTTATTGACCGATCCGGTCAATTGAAACTTCCCGACCGCGGCTTATACGGTATTTTACACCCTAATCCGTCCTCCGATGAAGATGTCCACCAGAGAACAACCTCGTCTTGAAGAAGTATTATTCCTCCGACCTGATCGGGACGGTCGCTTTCATCAAGAGTCCACCTAGTGAGAGTAACCACCGTGACCCAATGGGTACACAAGGTGCGATGAAGCTAAAAGTTGATCCGGCCGTTCCTGATGACCAGTCGGAAGACCGGTATGATCGGGCCGATCAAGCGATCGGCCAGGATTTGCGAAGTACCCCCCCCCCCCGATAATTGATCGACTGGGCTAGTGGGATCCGGGTTTCTCCAAGAACTTCTGTTTTGTATTATGAAATCGGCTCTATAACAGTTGAAGACGTCTTTAATGGACGGGACGGTAGTGATCACGGCAACGTAGGGAATACCAGCTTCAGCCCAACGTCAAACATCAAACCAAATCTAACACGGGACAAAAGAAAAGAGTTAAGGCGTTGAATCACTTTGTCAACGACAGTAAGATAAAACTTGAATGTACGCTGACAAATGCGAGCGCGTTGTATACTTCCTGACTCTGGCCTTCGCACAAAGTGACAACTCGCGATGCTCCATTACAACCCAGTCAAGTCAACGGTAAGCATAAAGTACCACCTCACCAGTTTTAAGCTGAACAAAGTCTCTTGATAGTTGTGTAGACGTTTTGACTAGATCGTAATACGCGGCGACGTACTCGCTCGCATGCGCTTTGGTTAGAAAAGAGAATTAAGATTGCTGTGTCCACCGTTCCTCCCAGCTTTAGTGATCTTGTTGCACAGTATGTATTTACGATTGCTGTCCGGCAAAGCCAGCAACATCATCCAGCTCTGCTTGATTGAAATCCTTGGTTGCTGGCATCCATCACGTCTGCTCAACTGCCTGAAATGTCAATACAAGCCACATCAACAGCCATGTGGATGGCTTCTCTGGCAGTCGCCAGCGAATCATGTCTCAATAATTTTGATTGGGTTTCACTTTGACATTATTCGAGTGGTCCAATAAATAATTACCTTCCAAGATATTGACATTATTGTATGGTCGAATTGAGGTTGTTTACTCGGCTGTTTACGAGGGTATGGATAGGATCTTATTTCGGGTTACCAGAATGCGGAATCAGGGTACGCCGATGGTTACGCATCGCCATCATTAAATCTTGCAATTTTATGTGTAAGAGATTAGTAGCAATGAATTTGCCACAGTTGCACATAAAAGAAAATGATGTGGCGAATTCAAGGCCACTAATCACTATTGCAAAGAGCAAAACATAAATACGAAAAGATGAAGCGCACTGTGTAGCAAATTCCGCTGCTTGCAACGCGTGCAGGTCCGCGGGATGGCGAAAATTGGATAAAACGTCTGAAAGAAGAAAATTTGCGTTAATTTAGTATGTCAAGATGAACAAAGAGGCGGACAATGACTGGTATATTATCGAGGCGGGAACTTGCTGGACAGGCAAATGTTGGTCTTTTCCACAATGGACTTCGGTACGAGTTTGACCTTCGAGTTTGAGATACCCGCCACATATCCCGTGGCTAATCCCAAACCTTTATGTATCCCAGAGCTTGGTGGACCAAGATGTATCGTGGTGGCAAAATCAGTCTTACCTTCCATTTTGCACATCTTTGGTAAAACAAAATGTGAGACGTTTCGGTGTTGCGAATTCTCTTGCACTTGACGTATAGCTATTGATGAATTCTTATCGAGGTCTAAGTTACAGGCGCTGAGTGGATCACTTGTTGTAATAATTTTGTTCCTTTGGCTTGCTGTCAACCTTGTGAAGCGTGGAGTCGTTAATCCTGTTTAAGGTCGAAGCGCGCGAGAAGTTTGTTGGGGTCTACACCTTTTTCCGGTCAAAGTTGGACTACTTTCGAACCAAAGTTGGATATTTAGGTTTTGGAAAAATAAGGTTTCATGCAATGTCGGATTCCTAAACAAGATAAGTTGGATTATCTGTCGTACTTAGTCGAGATATAACTGTGTACAACATTTTTAGACGCGTCGTGCCTACACTGCAGCTCGTTGTTGGGGCTAAACCGTGTATTGACCACGGCCATCGTCGCGGGATAAATGATCTATGCTTATCACTTCACAGGGCGTAGCACTATAGTCGTTACTTTGAACACAACGTTTTCCCCACTCCTCCAAACAACTCGACGACGATATCGCTAGGAGAGCAATATGGATGCTATTTCTACTCGAATTGGACATCCGACAAACCGACCGACCCCATTACAACAAACGAGGCATTATCGTCCAACTTCAGCACGCGAATCCATACTACGATGATTGCTACGCTGTCAATAGCGCAAATATCGGGACTTATGGAGAAAAAGTTTCGAGGCATTGGCAAGGGCTGGGCTCGTGCCATGTATGGAGGCTTGACTGGTGGCTGGAATCAATGGTAGTGCATGTATACTACCCCGAAGAATACAATAGCTGCTGGCCCTTCTGTCCAGATGCATTTGATTTCCGACGTTTCCAACAAGTGAATCTCTTGAAAAAATAAAATGCTTACTATGCTCGAGAGGATTGGACTCAGAAAGATCGTGACGCAAGGCCTGACTACCTTGGCGACATTCGTGAAACCATGGTTGAATAGAATCTTAACGAGATTGTCTTGGACTCTCGAGGACAATCAGGTGGTCAATGGGATGCATGACAGTCTGTATACTCGCCTATAAATACCACTGACGGCTATCCTGCTTCCATTTGGAATAAACGCACGGGAGATATTCATTTGGAAGTGGTCAACTATTGGGAGACACATTATGACGTTCGTGCCAAGTTAGAGAAGGAATGGCATACGAAGGGACTCCGACTCAAGATTGTCAACAAGCTGCACGTATATGTTGTCGTTACCGACAGCTACAATCTCAATGACGCCGTGTTCTTGCTCGAAAACTTTCTTAAAAGCACTACAAAGTCGTGCTCCATTGTATACGGCATTCCTGATGGCCGAGGATATGAGCATTGCTGGACAGGGAGCTTTAACCAGTCAATTTTGCTGAGGGAACACATTGTGCAAACAGCTCCTAAGAACGCCGATTAAGCTTTACTTCATACTGATTCGAGTTATATACTAGTTTAAATATAGTATATATCTAGACAGCCGTTAGTTACCTGTCTTCATTATACCGAAATTGATATTTTCTATATCTAGCCCCCCTGGTTAAACATGTCATTACTATCCCAGCTTTGTATTTGATTGTTCAGTGCGATCTCGTCCGACAGATATCAGCAGCATTTCGGATGGGGCAGTCATTTCACAAGTCCGACAAATGGTCACCGAGCGCTGTTTTAGTCGTCGATCCGATAAGATATTGAAGATGTAATGCTTATATCGGCAGTCCACACACACATATACCGCGTACAAATTCTACATGCGTTTTCTTCTGCATCATCCGCGAGCCACGATTTGTATGACTGGCAGCTTTCACAAAGCCGAACTGCTTTTTACCACACCCAAAGCGGCTCTTGTCTTCCAGAGGTAAACTCGACGACTCGCCATTACTATCAGAGCTTGAAGACGAAGTGTCGGCATTGTATCAATGCCGCAAAGTCCACGTGAGTTTCATCATCTTGCTACTACGAATATCTTTTGATACCAAGAGTAGCAGTCGATCGGCTGATTGGATCAGAATTGTACACATGATACCTCCCGCCGGATATAAAATTATTTTTATAAACACGTTCGTGATCGTTTTCGTTCGTTGATGATATATCCTCGAAACCGAGCCATTACCTCGATAATAAAACGGTAGTGGCGGCGTTTCGGGAAATTGGATCTAGCGGAACATTCGGTACCCAACGCGTTCACCATTTCGCAGTCGGTCGATAGCTGTCGTCTCGATGCAAACAAAGTCGTGGTGCTTGGCAACCACTCGGAAGGCCAATGGCATGTGGAGGTCGATCCACTTAATGTAAAAGGATTATCAGGGGTAGGATACACGAGGTTCACAAGCACACAGCTACCGGAAATGTCCTCCGAGCCATACAAAACTCGGAGTTGCATCTGCGAAACCCCATCACCGATCTCCCTGTTGTCATGGCCACCATTGTTGGCCGTAGGCATAACTCGTTGTACACATATTTGTCTCCACTAAGTACGCAAAATAATCCAATTTTTCTTGTTAAAGAATCCGACATTTCATGAAACCTCATTTTTTAAACCTGAAAATCCCACTTTGGTTCGAGCCTAATCCAGCTTTGACCGGGAAAATGTGTAGTACTTGCTAGAGCTCGAAAAATAGACTGGCTAACCATGCCGACAGTGATGCATAGAAAAAGGTTCATCTTACGTAGTACAAACTGGAATAATTATTTTTGAATTTCTTCTACTTTATGCTGACAGAACGTATTTCTAGCTATCGGCGCGACATTTCTGTCAACATCGGAGCTTATTAAAATACTGTTATTCCCGAGCAATATTGCATCCGATATAATAAAACTGTTTCTACTGAGGAATAGAAACCCCATTTGGATAACTCTACCGACATAAAGCTTAGCGTTTTCGATAAAATCTAAAATACAATTCTTTTTTGCCTGATTTTTTCTCTACCTTCAAGCGCATCGAGCTATTACTACAACATTTATCATCTTACCAAATCGGATCGAACGAAAGAAGCCTTTAAGTTGTTACTAGGCATGATGATTTTTCAATTATCCGAGCTGATAGCTGTGTGGTGGAGTGAAGAATAATCAGGAATAAGTGGTCCACATATGACTGCTGATTGGTGGCTGTTTGAACACCCATCAAGACAGAACCGTTGATAGGTGGGTCAGGTTGGTTCAACTTAGGATGACATAAGTGATAACAGGCTATCGTAAAATGTGGTGAAAAAATATGGTGCTGCCGTTGCCGCACCCTGTCCCAGTGAACAACGGATCGGTCAAGTATCACGATCAGATGTGAATATCC
Source organism: Sclerospora graminicola (assembly GCA_001887855.2). Taxonomy (NCBI): domain Eukaryota; phylum Oomycota; class Peronosporomycetes; order Peronosporales; family Peronosporaceae; genus Sclerospora; species Sclerospora graminicola. The sequence goes on from MIQA02006673.1 coordinate 15,761, forward strand.
AGATACCGGACCCGGTTCGTGTATGACCGGACCGGTCAAGGTACGTGAGATAGAGCAGGTTTATGGATAGTTTGGATATATTGGGTGTGACAGAACCTGATTATTGGAGCAGATTATCGCTGATCCAAGTGGCTCAAGCGATGTGGTATTGAGATATCGGTTGACCGACCGAATAATTTGTACCAGCCTTAGAATATGAAGACCAAGTGGATGATAGGGTCTTATGTGTATAATGATGAATTTTACGGGGAATATCAGCTGAAACAAGTGGCAGGGATCGACGAACTTACTCTGAATCAGCACTAAAAGATAGGATCGAGTCCAATCTTGGGAGAAATACCGATTTAGTTCAACCTTGTGGGTTCAACGTATAATGGAGGTCTAAGCCAGGTTTGGGCGAGCCGAAGATACAATGTCTGGTTGATTCTGAGGTGTTTCGAGGCGGTTCGATAAGATTTGGGGCTGGTTCGACCTGGTTCCCGTGCTGATCCAGAACCGGCCTGGATCGGCCCCGAATCAGCTTCTAGTTGCTGAGAATGATGGTGTTCAGCCAAGATCAGTGTTGAATCGGATGGATAACGTCCCAAGAAGCCAACTCTGAGCTTGTTTCGAGCTGATACTTGGAGATCGGGCTGGTTGAAGATCGGATAAGAATCGGGTCGGGATCAGCCGAAGATTGGCCTAAAGTGGGTACAGATAAGGTTGAAGAAGCGTTGAAGATTGGTTTTATGGTGGTACCAGGATGCATTTGTGACAAGATGATCAAGATTGAAGTATGAGGTGGGTCACATAGGTTGGTGTATGGTACATTAGGTATTAGATATTTCATATATAATAATAGGATTGAATTAACCCCTTAACCAAAGAGTCGCTCCACCACGAGTCGCGGTCATTAGGTTCGGACTTCTTTTTCCTGTTCTGCGACTCGACCTTGGGGTCCATCTGTTTGATCCCTTTCGGGCCCAACGTCATACGTGTTACTCCAACCGAGGATTCGGTGGAGTCCGCTCCAGATTGTGATGACGATTGATATATATTGACTCAATATCCATAGGATATTCAACCAACTGCGATCGGTCTGAAGGGTCAGCGAGTGGCGACTGGATCACGGGGTTCGCCCCGAGTAGCGAGGCAAGGTGATCATACAGCTTTGTCATATCTTCTCTGATCGTCCCTTGGTCTAGATCGAACAGCATATTCGCGTCGAGCGCACCAGCAGTGAAACCAACTTCGTCGATCTGCACTAAGCGATTCCTGATCAGATCGAATTGACTGCCTGTGATAACCGGCCTGGTCGCCCGACCTTCAAGCTTCCCGATGATCTTGGGTTTTATGATCTTCATAACTCGGCTGTAAGCGAGATATTTGTGAAACTCGCGAAGGTAAAACAAGCGCTCGACATCCTGAACCGTGTTTTTTTTCGGCTGGTTTGGTCTTCTCTTCTTCTTCTTCGAGCATCTTCGGTTTCGGTTTCACATAATTTTAGGTGGATCATATCGATTGGCCCCATGTCTTTTTTCTCTTTTAAAATTGCTTTTTATGCATAGGATCGAGGTCAGCACCCCGATCATTTCCCGGATAATAGTTAATTTTACTATAGCTCGAATCGGCCCCGATCGGAGCCTTGTGGGGAGTTGTTTCATCTTTAATTTCGACCTGGAACTCCACCGGACTAGGTTGGCCATCGCTTCCTTTAAATTTGGGACAGCATCGGAGGCGATACGCCTTCCTCCAATACACCCGAAAAAGTTTCCTCCACTTTGATTTTCACCTCTTTTTCATCTTCATAGGAATCACGGTGATATCCTGAGTCACCAAGTGATCCTTGCAGGCGCATCATTGTGGTGGAGCCTATTTACAAATCCAGACCGGGGGTTTTGGTTGGAATTCGGATATCCCCTAGCCTGGACGACCAACTCGGGGAAGGGGTACTACGTTGATCGTGATCGGCATCATGATCGGATGAATCATCTGATCCGATCCTCCCGGTCTTCCTCCCGGTCGTCATGTACGATAGAATCCATATTTAGCTTCATCTCACCTTGTGGAACCATTGATCTTCGGTGGTTACACTCACTCAGGTGGACTCTAGATGAGAAGGAGGTCGGAGGAGATGACCTTCTCTAGACGGGGGTGGCCTCGGGTGGGAATCTTCACCGGAGAACGAGTCAGTGTCGATACTTAATTAAAGTATCTAAAGGCGCTGATCGGGAAAGTTCGGGCGATCAGGCCAACCAATAAAACGAGAAGTAACGAGAAACCACGAGAACTCACGATAAAACCACGAGCTTCCACAGTAAACCACAAGCGTTATCTCCACTAAACTTTTCCAATTAATAAAACGTGTTCAAAACACGTGCACATGAGGGGGTAAGGGTTGAAAACCTAAACAAATCCCGTAGGGTGCCTACCGGTAAGTCAAAATGCGTCTAAGCGCGTCTAAACCGAGTGTTAAGTTGAACTACAGGGGCCTAGTTAACCCTGTGCTCCCAATGACCGCGACGCGTGGCGGAGCGACTCTTTGCTTAGGGGGTAAATTCAATTCTGTTATTATATATGCAATATCTAATACCTAATGTACCATACACCAACCTATGTGACCCACCTCATGCTTCAATCTTGACCATCTGGTCACAAAGTTGTTCCAGTACCACCATGAACCCATCTTTAACGCATCTTCAACCTGACCCGTACCACTTTTGGACCGATCACGATTAGGCTTTCTGGCGATCTTTAACCAACCTGACTCTCCGAGAATCAGCTTAGAACCAGCTCGGGATCGGTCTCTTAGGCATAGTTCCCCTGATTCAAACCCGATCTTAGCTGAAACTCCTTCTCCTTGGCGCCTGGAGGCTGATTCGGGGCTGATCCGAACCGGTTCAGGACTGGCACCGGAATCAGGGCGAATCAGCCCTGGATTACTCCAAAACACCTCAGAATCACCAAAATATCGACATTCCCCGCTCGCCCAACCCTATCTTCGACCTCCATTGTATGTTAAACCGCGAGGTTGAACCCGAATCAGCACCCCTCTTGGAGTTGGGTCCGATCTGATATTTTAATGCTGATTCGGAGCAAGTTCGCCGACCCTTGTTTCTTGTTCCAGTCGATAAGCCTCATACGATTCGCCATTTCACGCGTCGTGCTCCTTCATACACTTGATCTTCACATTCTAAGGCGGGATCAAATTATTCGGAAGGTCCACCGGGATCTTCATGTCTCACCAACGCAAAACACTTGGATCATCCATTATCCACTCCAATAACCGGGTCTTGCCGTTTCTGATATACCAAACTGTCTCTAGTACCGCTCATCATGTTTGTTTTGGCTGATCTGGTTTCACACGCTTACACGAACTAAGTCCAGTATCTGGGTTTTCACATCCGATCGTGATACTCGCTGGTTCATTAGTCTCTGGGACAGGGCGTGACAACGGCATCATCTTATTTTTGTCCACGCTTGCGATAACCCGTTATCACTTATATACCATCCTGAATAGAACCAGCCTGTCCCAGCCATCAACGGTTCCATCTTGATGGGTGTTACCACAGCCACCAATCAATAGCCGTGTGTGGACCACTTATTCCTAATTTTGTTGAATCACTCCACCGCAGTCGCGAACAGTACCACTCAGAGTACGCACTGCGGATTGTATTGCGCTGACGGTATCGGACGGTGGGATCGGGGTAGCAGTATCAGAGAGAGAGCGGCAGGTGAGCCCTCACACCCTGTGCTGACTTGGTTCTATACGTTTCATTATTTTTACAACCCAACCAAGTTGTTTCGACTTTGGATTTTTATCCACGGTGGGACCCGAACCTGCAATCTCCCGGTCCCGGGGCAGGGCCTTGACTACTGCACCAACCGGGGTCGGTCCTGTGCTGACTTGGTGCTCACGGTCCGAGGAACCTCGGACCGAATTTACGTGGAGTCGATCGTAGTCAGCGCGTAAATCCGCCAGACGTTGCGACGGATCTTTGGACCGGAGATCAGAAACTTCGGCCCGATGTGAGAGTGATTCGAGATGTTCAACCTCACACGTTTGACGTTTTTTTTCGGTCCGCCAGCTGGGTGCGAAGTGCTTAAACTGTCTCCGATAGTGACGTCAGTACCGAAAATATGTCCTTGAGACCCGTTCGTAACGGCTGGCATCTGCTAGACCCAGAGATAAGGGTCCGGCCCCGTCAACCAAAAGTATTACTTGTTTGAAATGGCGGAAAGACCGACCCGGGGCAGATCAACAAATACAATTCAGGGGCGGGCAGAAGAGGACCGGAGTTGTGGCGGGAGGATGGTAGACGCCCATAGTTGGAGTGACCGGAACGGTCGAAGCATTGCCCGAAGATAGTGGAGAAGCCGAGGAAGAATCAGTTGGCGGGGCTGGGTTAGTCATGGTTGGCAACTGGCAAATCTGATATGAGTGAGTTGGACCGCAGCCGTTTTGCGGCTACGATCAGACACAGAGGCGGCTGTGGTGAAGCAAAATCGAGAAAATATATACCAGTGGCTCGTATCACGACATTGAATGGTAGATTTCTCATGGATGGTTCGGTTGTAACCGTTTGCAGATGGGACATGCCGGTTCACTTTTGGGATGACGTAGGTAATAACGGGCAATCGCAAAAACGTGGAGAAAGTTTGGACTTGCCGTTGTCGCACCTTGTCCCAGAGAACAATGGATCTTCCAAGTATCAAGACAAGCCAAGACCGGACCGGGTTGGTTTTGAAGTCGGACCGGTTAAGGCATGTGTAACGAAGCGATTTTACGGATATTTTGGTACAGTGGATACGGCCGAACACGATTATTGGAGCCGATTATCGCTGGTCCAAGTGGGCCAGCTTACGTGGTGTTGAGATCTCGGCTAACTGACTAAAAGAGTTGAATCAGCCTTAGGACATGAAAACCAAGCGTATAAAAAGTCCCTATGTATGGGATGGTGAGCTCCATGGGATATATCGGCCGAAGGGAGTTACGAAGATCAGCAAACCGGCTCCGAATCGGCATAAAAGGATCGGGTCAAGTTCAACCTGAAGAGAAAGACCGATTTCGAACTGACCCTTCGAGTTTAGCGTATGTTAAAGGTTGCGGACAGGTTTCGGCAAGCAAAAGATGCTGATTTCTAATTGATTCCGAGGCGGTTCGGAGTGATCTTGAGGTGATTTGGAGATGGTTCCAAACTGGTTTCGAACCGATCCTGAACTGGTCCGGATCGGTCCCAAATCAGCTTCCAGATGCTGAAATAGAAGGAATTCAGTTAAGATCAGAGCTGGAACCGGATGCAGAGCATCCCAAGAAGCCGATCCTTAGCAGGTTTCGAGCTGATACTCGAAGATCGGGTTGGTTGAAGATCGGCGGAGAACCAGGTCAAAATCAGCTAAAGATAGGTCAAAAGAATATGTGGTGGAGCCGATTTCCAAATCCATGACCGAAGGCTTGGGCGGAATCCGGATACCCACTGGCCCGGACGACCAACTATCGGAGGGGGTACTCCGTTGATCCCGATCAGCATCAGAATCAGATGAAACCATTATGGTGACGGATCTGATCCTCCCGGTCATCTGGCCGATCTTCATGCGCGTCAGGATCTATATTCAACTTCATCTCACTTGTGTACCCGTTGATCGGGGATGGTTACACTCACTTAGGTGGACTCGGTGACGAAAACGATGATCTTGATCAGGTCGGAGGGGATGACCATCTCGAGACGGGGGGTGTCCTCGGGGGGAAATCTTCACCGGAGAACGGGTTGGGGTCGATACTTAATCAGTATCTAGGCACTGAAGTTCGTCTGATCAGGCCAGCCAATGAGAGAGAGATAATACGAAACCAAGAAAACGCGATCAAACCACGATCTTCCACAGTAATCAACAAACGTTATCTCCACAAAACCTTTTCCAATATTATTGACGTGTTCCAAACACGTGTGCGTTGAGGGTGAGGTTCGATCACCTAAACAAACCCGTCGGGGGTCTTCCGGTAAGCCAAAATGCGTCTAAGCGCGTCTTAACCGGGAATTAGTTGAGCAAGAGGGGACTAATCAACCCTGTGCTCCCAATGACCGCAACACGTGGCGGAGCGACTCTTTGCTTTAGGGGGAAAATCAAAACCTCGTGAGGGTGTTTAACCCAAGTAAATCCCGTCGTGGGACTTCCGTCGAGCCAAAGTGCGACTATGCGCGTCTCGTCCGGGAATAAATGAACGGGGGGAGCCTTGTTAGCCCCCCGTTCCCAAAAGTAGCGCCAAGTGGCGCAACGACTTCTTTACTTGGAGGGAAAACAGAACCTGATATTAATATTATAAACCTAAAAAATCCAGTACCAAATGTAACCTACACCAACCTATGTGGCTTACCTACCTCTACATTGAACTTCTTGCCACCTGATTTATTCTAGCATCTTCGTAGAACGTTCTTCGTTGATCTTCAACCTGACTCGTACCTTTTTCTGACTGATCTTCGACTGTTCCCGATCCGGTCCTCGACTGATCATGGTCAAACTCTATGCCGATCTTCACCATCCCGATCGTGATCAGCACCGCGATCGGCCGTGATCGGCCGATCCAAGCCGGCTTGAGTGAGAGCTTCATCTGCCTTTACATCTGGGCGCAGATTTGGGGCTGATCAGCCCCGATCGCGATCAGCACCGCGATCAGCCGAGTGATCAGGTAGTGATCAGGGTGATCAGCCCCCGATCACTTCGCAAACTCTCTTGGTTACCATCACACTGACTTCGCGTGTTCCCTCGGCCATATCATCGACCTTTATACCCTGTCGGAGCAACCATATAACACCGATCTCGGCTGATCAGGCCTGATCAGGCCTTGCCACTTCATCTTCGGACAAACCCATAGGTCATCATCACTCACACAACCTGTCACTCCACATGCCCGACTTCATTCCACATCTAATCTTCATTGCTCGGGCATAATCAGCCGATCAGGCCGTAACTTCGTGTCATGATCAACTTCAACCACTATACCATTCATAGATCGGCTAGACGGCTGTCCTTGACACGTCATGTCAACAGTTGCTCACCTCGTTTTACATCCACGGGAACTCCACTTAGTAATTGTGATAACGATTGTGATCGTGATCTCCATCGTTCCATCAGTGTCTGGGACTGGGCGTAATGACAGTACTTCGCTGATTTCTTTACATCGTGAATACCCGTTGTCCGCCACCTTTTCATCGTAACTGTGATCAGCCTTTTCCCACCCATCAACTGTCTCATGTTGATGGGTGTCCCATCGTCACCAATCAACGGTCATGTGCGGTCCACCTTAATTTTTACATTTTTTTTTAAATCGCTTTACCACAAATACGAATCAGGTTAAAGAAGCGTTGAAGTTTGGTCAAAGGTGGTACCAGGACAACTTTGTGACAAGATGGTCAAGATTGAAGTATGAAGTGGATCACACATAGGTTAGTGTATTGTACATTAGGTATTAGATATTGCATATTTAAATATAGAATTGAATTTACCCCCTATGCAAAGAGTCGCTCCGCCACGTCTACAACAAGGACAAATTGATTCTTTCTATCGTAATTCTAAACAATTTAAACATATTCGTATTACTTCCAATCAAGACCTAAATCATCGATTTATCCAATTGCCAACGCTGTCGCGGTCATTGGAAGCACAGGGTTACCTAGGCCCCTGTAGCTCAATTTAATTCCCGGTTTAAACGCGCATCGACGCATTTTGGCTTACCGGAAGTCCCGCGACGGGATTTTTTAAGGTTTCAACCTTCACCCCTCACGCCCGCGTGTTTTAAACACGTTTTACTATTTGGAAAGGTTTTTTTTGTGGAGATAACGTTATGGTTTACTGAGAAATATCGTGGTTTTATCGGGATTTTTCGTGGTTTCTGAATATCTCTCGATTTTTTTTGTTGTCCAGCTGGTTGAAGAATCCTGACCCGTCCTTTGCGACTCTCGCGCAAGGTATAACCCCCTGGTTGTTCTCGGTGAAGATTTTCACCAGGGAACAATCCCGTCCCGAATAATGGTGGTCGTGGCGACTTGGATGATCCATGTTCGTAAAGCTCACCTTGTGTACCCTTCGGCACTGGCGGTTGCGCTCTCTTGATAGACACTAGGGCGAAAAGTGAAAAGTCCATCGATTAAGGAGACGAGGGTTAGGACTAGGAGTAATTCCTGGCCGGAAATCTTCACCGGGGAGCAGGATTGGCAATATACTTCACGTTTGTATACTGCGGGGGCTGGACCGAGAATAATCGATCGACCAGCTAAACCAATGACAATAAAGGGGTAAATCCAAACGTGTACGTAAAGGGGAATCCAAATATAACTCCACAATCTTCCACAGTAGGCCAAAACGTTACCACACTTTCCAATACTTGATATAACCGTGTTCAAAACACGGGCGACTTGAGGTGAGTATACACGACGCAGCGACTCCCGGTCAGGGGACTTCCGGTGGGTTACTTTAACCTTCCCGGGGCAAACCAATAGCAGCAGGAGGGGACCTTGTTTTTTTTGGTTAGCCCTCTGCTGTGAACCAATAAAAGCGACTTGTGTCTAAGAAAGCGAAACGTATACTGATGTTTATCCCTATGTCCAATACCTCCTTTTGTGTAACCTACACCAAATGTCCCGCTGGACAGTTATATGCCTTACGTGAAGGGGCCCGGTTAACTCCGATCGGATGCTCTTTTGTGTACCGGCCGGGCCGGTACACCAACCCCAGCTGGTACCAACCCCTCCGGAACACCAACCCCAGCTGGTACCAGCCCAGCCGGTACAACGAACCCAGCCGGATCGGCCGGATGGCCATCCATCTAAGCTCACTTGACCGCCGGCGCTAGCACTGGCTTGGCAGCTCCACGTCCGACCCTGGCGCCTCATCCGTCCTCTAAGAAACTCAACCTTCTTCAGGACACTTCGACCATACACCTTCCGAGCAATCCGCCCTTCGGTCGTCCACTGTCTGAGGTCATCCAGTTCACCTGGTCCGCTAGCCCAGCTACCCACATCTCGACCACACCAATCTGGCCCGATTCCAGGCCTGGCACCGTCCTGCCGCCAGAGAATACATCCAGCGGCCACTAGACCACGTCCCATGACGGCCGATCCGGGCATCCAGCTGGGGCCAACATTTCCGCCAATCAGGTGGGTGCGTTCACCTCCCATTAGTCCGTTAATTTCCAAGTTACTTCACCACAGCCGCCCCTGAGTCTTGTCGCAGCCGCACAACGGTTGAGGCACGAGCTCACTACATCTTTCACACTTCGGCCCCTCCGCTGTCCCTATGTCTGGTCACGAAGATACCCACACTGACCCCTTTTCGGGACACTCCCCGACGCCTACGAGGCCACCGGTAGGCTGCTTTAGCGCCCGCTCTGCTGGCCTCGAGCGTCTTCCAGGGCAGCCCGAGGTGGCTACCCTGAAAACTCCAATCGCTGCCCTGACCGCTCAGGTAGCTAGCCTGGAGAAGGCGAACACTGAGTTGTCTCTGACCGCACGGATGGCTGATCAGCAGGCAGGGTCCGGGAGGTACTGGCTGACCTCCAATTCCAGAGCCACATCAGCCGACTGGAAAGTGAGAAAGCCGATTTCATTCAAGAGACGGATCGCTACAAACAGCTGTCTGAATCCATTGACTCGTTGCGTATCTTGTACCAGAAAGCGACAGCCGCCGTGAAATCCCAAAGTAAGTGCATCCACGCTTGTTCAGGACCAGGTCCCAATCCACTCACCATGTATGCGTTCTTAGAACAGAGCGTCATGTGCTATCGTGTCTTGATGCTCGAGTCTTCTCATGCCTCACGCGAGGTGACGGAGCACTACGAGCGGTACATCCTCCTCTCCCAGTGATTGGAGAGTTCGCAAGTGAACTTGGGCAATCTGGAAAATCACCGGATCCGGCTTGCCAAAAAGCTGGGGAAGTATCAGAAAGCGTTGTATCGGTCGGCCTCTGCGCCGTCCGGGCTTCAACGTCGAGTCCGAGAGCTTGAAGACGCGCACGCCGAGGCCCAATCGAACGTGGATAGAGCCCGACAGGTGGTCTCCAACTTTACGCAGCGCCGCACGGACTGTTTATCCTCTATAAAGACGGGTCGAGCCCGACTGATCGCGGCGGGTGCCAGGGTAGATCGTCTGAAGAAGGGTCCTGCTCCCATCCGGGAGGCCATCAGGCACCTCCTCGATTTAGCTTGTCCACGTGGTCTCGGTCCGACTACTCCCGCTACGCCATCTCTCCCGTTGGCTGCTTCTGCTGCGGGCGTCCCGCCATCTCTCTCGATGGCTGCTGATTCTGCCGCGGGCGTCCGAACATCAGGAGAAGGGGCGTCCGCCCCAGAATCGATGACCGTTAGCACGGGAGTGGCCACACGTCTGCGGATCTGGGATACTTCCCGAAACCCTAACCCTCCACTGGTGCCAGCCGGCGCGCAGGCGGCTTCCTCATCGTTCCCAGAGGATCCTCCGGTATACGGGAGAAAACGTCGGTCCAGCCGGATTGCGTCGCTCCATTCCACGTGGCGACTAAGCGGCTTAAGCCGTCTGCCGCGCCGGCGAGCACGGCAAACGTTCGTGGAGACAATAGACCGGGCTCCAACCCCACTTCGACTCCGGCTCCGTCCGGCTCGCCGGCTTCTGAGAAATCGCCCCTTCGTGTCTGTGCTACGAGTCCTCGTCTAGAGGTTCGTCTACTTCGGCTCTCCTCGGAATCTCTCACCACGACCCTCAAGGTCCATCCACCGCTTCTCCGGATAGGGAGGAGGCACCCATCCTGCCAGAAGTGGACGACGATGAGGCCGCCGCCGAGGTCTACGAGAGGTCACCCCCCCCCGGACATTTTTTCACTGGATGAGAACGAGTCTAAGAAGGCCTCCGAAGAGTCTCCCCCGTCTTGGATTCCCCGCCGGAAAGTCATGACGGCTTCTGAACTGACTGCGGCTCACCCTTGGTCCAAGGTGCAATTGGGGGGCTTGTGTATCGCAGACCTCACCGGCGCCTTCGTCGCTCGGTATTTGTCTCGTCCGCCGTGGTGGGTATTTCCACCGGCACCAAAGAAGCCTAAAATCACTGAATGGCGTCCTGATCATGTTGCGTTCGATCTGCTGAATGCGGTCCTGTCTCTCAAGCCATGGACCGTACTGGCGACGGATATGCCAGGAATGGGTCTACCCCATGTCAGCTGGTTGGCTGATCTTCGTGAAGCCTGTAAGGGGTATCTCTCCCGGCACGGACAAGCCATCTGGGAGTCCACCCATCATCTCTTTATCTCTGCTGACGCCGAACGTAAGTCTCCCGCTTTGGTCCGATACCGAGCCGACCGTAAGCAGCGTCGGAACTGGGCGGCTGAGGGATGGACAATGGTTTGCACCCTCGTCGTCGCCGGCATTCGGCTCGGCCACTGTGACTTGGACATTTTCCTCCACCCCATCATGCTACATCTGGCTACCCGCCGGGTGGAGAAAAGCGGGCATCCGGCCGAAAGTGGGACTTGGTGTCCAGGATTGGGTCACGCCACCACTCTCCAATCCTCGCTCGCTGAAATCGACCAGCAGGATTCGTGGCGCAACCAGTACCGGCAGGACCCCGACCGCCACCCTGGCCTCAGCGTGTTCCGACTCCGAAACAAGTTCTGCTGAACTCGCCAGAGATGATTTACGAGGCCAGTCTATTTTTTGGCTCTAACTATTTCCACCTATTCATCCATCTATGGCCATTTGCCTCGCTAATACATCTTTCTTTCTGTTTTCCACATCGAAACCACTTGATCGTGCGCACCATGCGGACTCTAAGATTACCCAAACACCTGATTTGCCCATTCCTGGCCAGACTAATTTCCATCCGCCGGCTTATTTGCTGATAAGTGTCAATTAATCCAGCCGTGCCTGCTGCCCGGCAGCCGGATGGCCTAATTTTCTGGCCCCGCCTCCCCTTCTTCGTGGATCTGTATGACCCCGAAGCGGTTACGGCTTGCTCGTCGGCGATCGAACTCTCTCATCAAAGCTCCACAATTTAGGTCCAGCTCATCCACCCACGACCGTTTTTCGCAATTCTTCCACTGCACGAGAAACTCTCTATGGATCCGCCCAAACCTGGTTTTCCGCCCATTCCGAACATCCAAAATCCCCTCCACTTCGTACTCATCCGGATCTAGCGGCTTGTCCCAGCTATCCTCTGGCAGCAAGGCTTCGTCAAAGTCGAACCGATCGCTCTCCACCGTCCGGTGCGCATTCAGGCGGTCCGGGAAGTGTTTAACCAACTTCAACTTGACCACATGCACTATCGGGAAAACGTTGTAATCCGTGCCCGCCGTAACCAACCAGTTCCGCTACTCGGAAAGGGCCATGCGACATATGAGCTAACTTCCGCGCATAGCCCTCCTTGACCCGATCCAGATACAGCCATACCTGGGAACCCGGCTCTATACCGTGTTCTCTGGCTCGGTCGTTGTTCTGATCGGCGCGGTCTTAGATTGCTTGTCGGGGGCGTTCGTTTACCTGTTCCCGCGCCAGTGAATAGTGACGTTGCACCCCCATCCTCCAGCGACGGGCGTCTCTGTCCCGGCTTCTGGTGCACCCTATTGGTATGGCAGCTTCCAAGGTGGATCGAGGGTCCCATCCATAAGCTAAATAGAAAGGGGTGTCTCCCCTTACCCGATCATACGACGAATTAATGGCGAAAACAAGTCTCTCCGCGTATTCGTCCCAGTCGCACCCTCCACCACATACATCTTGAGGGCTCTGGTTAGAGTTTGGACCATCCTTTCGGCCTTCCCATTCGCTTGCGAGCGGTAAGCCATGGTCGCGCTCTGTTTTTGTCTCAGGATATTGTTGAAGGCTCGGAATACGTCCGCCATAAATCCTGGCTCCCTATCATGCCGGATGACCTCGCTCGCTCCGAAACGTCTAAACACACATTCCTCGTAACTTTGAGCAACCTGCTGAGCGGTACCTGTGGAACTGGTATTTGCTATGACCAGTCCGGTAAACAAATCCGTCCAGATCAGCAGCTCTGTATACCCGTTTCGAGATTAAGGTAAGGATGGGATATGGTCCATCGCGATGACTTGAAAAGGATAGGTGGCCTGTATATTCCCAGGCGACCGCCCTCTAATGGTCGGCCGGCCCTTCCCCGTTTCACAATCCGGACAGCTTCCCACATAAGCTTGTACGCTGCGGTAGAGGCCCCGACAGTGAAAATGTGCCTTGATTTTATGATATGTCCGGCCGATGCCCTGATGTCCTCCTTCTAGGCTCACGTGATAGTGATGGAGGATATCCGGTTGTAGGGTAGTAGGTACGACCAGCCGAGCGGATTTATCCCTCTCGATCTCGGGCTGGTCAGCATCTCGGTAGAAAAACAACAACCCGTTTTCATCCACTTCGTAATCCGGGGCTAGTTTAAAGCATTCTTTAGCTTGTTCGGCGGTCAGTTTATCCACTTCCCCTTTAAGGTATGCCTTGAGATCCACTATCCACTCCTCTTCGTCCTGCGCTTGGAGAATCCGCTCTGCCCGTAACTGTTGCACTATTCCCTCGCTCATTGCTTCCAAGGATGTTGAGCCAGCGGCTGAAGAACGGCGCTTTTGCGACCGGGTGACGGCGTTCACCCGGGTTACCTCCTCCGTGTTGGCCGGATGGATAAGTTCGGGCAGCCGATTGATCTCTGCCAAATCCGATAACAAACCTGGATCGGAAACCGTTACACCGACTTGGTCACGCATGGCTAGCGTAGCCAAGTGATCTGCACTCTTATTCCAGTCCCGTTTGACATGTAACAGTTCATCTTTTGGCCATTTCCGCAGGGCGGACATGACCCGATCGTTCAACAGTCTCCGCCGGGGCGCCTTGCAATCTATCTCTCCGGTGATTTGCCGGATCACCAGATTGGAATCACCACATATGATGATCCGCCCCTGCGTCCGACCAGTCAGCAGATCTAGGCAAAGTAAAAGTCCTCGGTACTCTGCTTCGTTCACAGTTATGCCAGGCGTGAAATCTGAAGCGGCCGTGACCACTTTCCACTCGGGCAACTTCCACAAAATAGCACTATAGGCCCCGACTCCCTTCTTTACACTCGCCGACCCGTCAAAACTCAAAACCATTAGCTCCTCCGTGGGTCCCACTGTTGGCGGCGGTAATATGATGGATTGTCGAGGCTGCTTCTAAGGCGCTATAGCTATCAGCGCTTCCTCCACTTCTGCCCTTGGGGTAATGCTGGCCGCCAGCGTGCCCAGTATCTCCTCTTCTCCCTTAATACACTTGATTACTTCGAGGGACCACTGAGACAGCAGAGCCGCCCATCTACCCAGCCGGCCGTCAATTCCATTCGCCGTCAGGAGCCATGATAGGGTCGACCGTCTAGATAGTACCTTGATAGGCCGAGACACCAGCATAGTATAACACACATCCAGGATCCGCAATAAGGCCAAAACTTCTTTATCCACTAACCCGTAATTAACTTCATTAGCCTTCAGGGTCCGGCTGGTGAATGTCACAGGACAGTAGACTCCGTCATGATCTTGAACAAGGGCAGATGAGATGGCCCATTTGTTAGCGTAGATGATGACCACAGGAGCCTTATTAACATCGAAGTGTTTCAGGACCGGTGTAGTCGCCATATTGGCCTTCAACATGCCAAAGGCTACCATCGCTCGGGTCATGTGGTCGTCCGGGTCGGCCGCGCAGGAATTCGGCGACCGGCTGCCTATCTGGGCAGACAAGGGCGCCATCTCATCGGCCGAATTAGTTGACGAGGGAGGCATCCCATTGGCTGATATTGCTGGCTCGGCTCGCGCTTCCACTTGCCTATCCTGCTCTCTCAGCTTGTGGTAATCCACCTCCCGTAATTCATACAAAACCGCCGCATAGACCGCGAAATCCTCAATGAACCGACTGTAGTAATTCAGGCTGCCCAAAAAGGATTGCATAGCCTTTAGAGACCGCGGGAACGGCAGATTACTCAAGGACTCCAAATCCTTCGGATTAGCTTCCAATCCGGCAATCGAAACCTGATGACCCAAAAAGGTCACCTTAGTCTTTCCCCAGAAACTCTTAACTACACTAATCGAAAGATTCCACTTTTCACACGTAATCATCAACTTTTCCACTTTGTCACACAGTAAATCCCAAGTAGTAGCCGTCACAAGAATGTCATCAATGTAAGACCGCCGCCCCAAAACTGAAGGTTTTGGGTCGGGGTCCGGGTCACCTTCGGCGAACACGTCACCGACCAGAGCCGGATCTTGATCCGCCTTGATCTTGAAGTGTCCATACAGCGCGTTATCTATCAGCCGTTGAACCGACCTCGTTTGGTGCAGTGGTTAAGGCCCTGCCCTCGGGACCGGGAGATTGCGGGTTCGAGTCCCACCGTGGACGAAAATCCAAAGTCGGATAGAGTCGGGGTCCAAAAAGTGTAATGAAATGAGGCCCTTACAGCACCGCGCTTGACATGGCTTACACCACCCTGTATAGGGTCAGGTTCTCTAAATATCATCTCTATCAGCCGTTCATAAATCTGCGGAGCATTCTTCAGACCGAACGGCATCCGGTTCCACTCGAACAACCCAAAGGGCGTCACGAACGCAGAGATCTCCCGTGCACAATCGGTCATAGAGACCACCCAGAATCCACTGGCCATGTCCAATGAGCAATACCACAAAACTTTATCCAAGTCCTCCAACAGGTCGTTTATCAACGGCATCGGGTAACCATAGCTTAGTCAGCCGGTTCACCAGCCGGTAGTCAATACACAGCCATATATCCACCCCATTCTTCTTGATAAAGATTACAACGGGCGAAACCCATGGCGAGGTGGACGGCTGAATTATCTTGGTGGCCAGCAATCCCTTGATAAGTTCTGACAGCCTTTACCGATACTGGGGGCGACTCTTCGGCATCTTTGTGCAACCGGCTTGGCGTTTCCCACATCAATGTCGCATACCGCCCCATGGGCGGCCGGAGGAAGTGCGTTTCCTGGTCCGATCAGCAGATGCTTTCGTTTCCATATGATATCCTTCAGCCTGCTGATCTCTTCCGGGGTGTTCACATCCGGGTCTCCCACTTGCAGATCGTCAATAGTAACCGCCGGGGGGCAGGGGGTTACCTCAGGTAGCACCGCCATCTGATCCTCCATGCCTTCAACATATAGCTCGCCCCCTTCATGAATGCAGACTTGGTCAGCTTCGACTATTTCGGGATCCGGGTCGGCCGGATCGGTTGATACGCCTCCGGCTATTTCCGAATTCTGATCGGCCGGATGGGTCGATCCGGTATCATCTTGTTCATCAAACCGTCCGTCATCGGAGGTGGCCGCACATGTGACTCTGCCTTATCTTTTTTCCTGATCCTGTCGTTCGTCTGTCTTCGGCGGAGTGGACAAAACCAGTTCAACGACCGGGGCAAGATCTCTGCCAATGCGTTCAGCCGGAACCGGCGACGGCCGGCTCCGCGTCAATATCCTAGAAGGGGTCCGGTACTCTGGTTTAGCCACCATTGGAGTCTGGTCCTCTTCCACTTCTTCCTCTTCGCTGACCAAATCGGTGGTTGCCTGAAAGGCCAGGTTTTGCCACTCGATATAGCGTCTTGAGCCAATAGTGACATAACCCGGCCGGCGGGGCACCTTGTCCTCGGTCAGCCACATTCCAATGATCACATCTTCATGCAAGGTGAGGGGCCTTTCCGAGATATTGGTCACACTTATGTAGTTGAGATGACCATCCCCTTTGACAAACGAAGGTACCCAACACTCGCCCCTTGTCAGCCATAACTTACGCCGCCTGTCGTGTGGTCGTACCATTACTTCCACCGCTTTTCCCACTGGCACCGTTACAAACTGACCTAACTTGAGGAACTGGACGTGGGTACCATATAAGGGCCGCCGGCCGGCGAGCTGGATCTGCACCTCATCCGGCAACGTCAATCTTCCATGCGACAAATCCAGCCGTATGCCGGCTGGGACCATAAAGTCCATCCCCAGAATTGCATCCTGCCCGGCTAGCTTACCTACCCAGGCGGTAAAGTAATACACCAAAGACCCAGCCAACGTAATCTTAACTCTTGTTCTGCCTTGGGTCATGTATGAACTTTCTCCAATGCCGATGCATTCCTGCCGCTTCGTCTCGTCTATTTCACACCCCACCTTACGAGCAAAGGTGGTGTCAACGATAGACACTTCTGCGCCAGAGTCAAACAGCATGGTAGCCTTCTGGTTATTGATTTTGCCATCCGCCTTGGCTTGCTTGAACCACTTATCCGGTGAATGGTATTTCCAATAACCTCGCGACTCGCCGGGTAACAAATTCAATTCCATAAGCACTTCAGACCGAGAATATTCGTCCGTCCGTATACTGCTCACCAGGAAGGGGTCAGCCGTGCTGCCCAGGGACCGGATGACGTAATCGTCAAACTTACATGTATTGTCGGTTACGCTTTGCTTTGCTTCTTGATTACCCTCCTTACCGACATATGCATAGATAATAACACTAGACCGCTCGGCTCGAACCAGATTCCAACATGGCAAGCGATCTAGTTTAACATCTTTTCCACCCCGGGCGGCAACATTCCAGCATGCTTGGTCGGGACGTAACACTTCTTCATCTGGTTGTAGAATTCTTCAATAGGGCACAGTCCCGCCTCGTGCACTTCCCCGCAAGTCTTGCAGGTAAACAAACAGTGTTCCGCCGGATGTCCTTTCCTTTCGCACTTCTTGCAGGTCAGCCGCTTCCAACAGCTCCGGTCGTCATGCTTGATGGACCCACAGTGGGTACATTTGCGTCTGGGGTAATCCTGGTCTGTTCGAGCCGCAAAACCCTTCGGGTGGGTGGACCCAGCTGGCAGCCTGGATGGCTGACTGGCTTCCGCCGAGAACAGGTACCGGTACTGCTCCTCCTCGGACTCGCCCCCCAGACCGCTGGTACTCCTCATCCGAGCTAGTCGCATCCGACTCTCGGGCGACCATGCGGACGGCTCGGGCCGTCCTGGTGGATGGCGGCCGGCTTTCTTGATCCGAGTTAAAACGGGACTCGAACCGGCCAGTTCCAACTGCTGCCCTGAGGCCTCGCTTCTTCGCTCTTTGGTAGGTGCGCAGCGTCAATTCCAGTTCCGTGGTATTCTTCAATCGCAGTAACGCCAGCCGGTCCGCCAGCTCCCGATCGTCCAACGTGCTGATAAAATGCTCCACATGTTCCCGAGCGGCTTCCGACCGGCTGGCATCTTCTTTAACCGGTATATTCGCCCTCATGCCAGCTACATTTAGATGATGGAGGTACTCCAGAGGGGTCTCGTCAGCCCACTTCTTGGTGTGGAAGTATTGGCGCGCCACCGACATTCCAGATTCCCAATATTGCTCTCCGATCGCTTCAACCAATTCCTTCCAATTATCCCGGACTTCCCGGCTGAGCTGTTGGATCCAGGTTTTAGCCGGACCCTTCATCAAGTCTCCAAAAATCAGGCACTTATCATAGTCCGGCGTCCGGTCTCTGAGAAATGCCGACTTCGTCTTGCTCAGCCATCCTCGGGCTTGGTCATCGTCCATCTCTCGTCCAGTGAAATCCTTTAGCTCGGACGTGGCTGACATCCGCACCCTTGTAATCGCCCCTGAGTCGGGATCAAACGCTTGGGCCGAGGCCACGTTGGCTTGGCGATCCATCCCCAGGTCCAGGTCATCCGGATCGTAGTGGTACTTGGCCGTCTTGACGGATTCCATATCCACGTCGCTAAGAGACAGCTTCCTATTCGTTGGCCGCCGTCCGGTCCGGCGACCGGTCTGGCGGCTCGGCGGGGCGGCATGGGGTTCACTCTGCTTGGACTGCACCGACTCCATGTCTTCGTCACTCGGCTCCCTGGACTGGCTCGGACGCCTGACTTCTACGACGAGCTGGCTGGTCCGGTGACTTTGGACTGCCGCGGCTGGCACTCAGCCGACGCTGCTCTTCCAAGTATCGTTCCATCATCGCCGAAAACATGTTATGCAGGTGATCCGGCACTTGAAGGCTCTCCTGGGGGTCGGCTTGAGGGGCGACTTGGGGGGCGGCCGGGCTGCCAGATCGACATTCCTTTTTGATCCGGCCATCCGCGTCTTCCTCCTTCGGCTCTGGATCCGCCGTCACCGTCCGAGCCTGTACGCTATACTGACTGGCTTTCTTCCGCTCGGGCGTATCCGGATCTTCACGTCCTCCAAGTCTCATGGCCGTCGCCACACGCGCTGCTCCCCTTGGGCCAAGCGTCATACGGGTGATACCCACCGATGAGTCGGATGAGTCCGCTTCCGAAGGGGCAGACTCGTACTGAGAAGACCCCGAGTGTATTCCGGCCGGTCTGCTTGCTGCCGGCGGCGTGGACGGCGCCACTCCAGTCGTGGCTGTCATCTTCTTTGACGGAGAACAGCCCACTAACGGTACCAAGCGGTCGTGCAGTGCGCTGGATGCCTCCTTCAACTTGTCCACCTTCAGATCGAAAAGCTCGTTCGGATCGAACACGCCGGTGTTAATGCCGGCTTGTTTGAGTTGATCGAATAGTCCTCTAATAAGGGACACGTGGCCGTCTGAGAGAGTTGGGGGAGAGACGGGACCTTTTAATCCGCCTAGGATCTTCAGCCGTGTTATCTTCAGCACCTTATC
>MIQA02006676.1:0-26104 GCA_001887855.2 Sclerospora graminicola
GGCTGCTTAAGCTCCCGTTCTGCTGGCCTCGGGCGTCGTCCAGGGCAGCCCGAGGTGGCTACCCTGAAAACTCTAATCACTGCCTTGACCGCTCAGGTAGCTAGCCTGGAGAAGGCGAACACTGAGTTGTCCTTGACCGTACGACTGGCTGATCAGCGGGCGGACGAAGCTCGGGTCCGGGAGGTCCTGGTTGACCTCCAATTCCAGAGCCACATCAGCCAACTGGAAAGTGAGAAAGGCGATCTCATTCAAGAGAGAGATCGCTACAAACAGCTCTCTGAATCTATTGACTCGTTGCGTATCTTGTACCAGAAAGCGACGGCCGCCGTGAACTCCCAAAGTAAGTGCATCCTCGCTCGTTCAGGACCATCTCCCAATCCACTCACCCTGTATACATTTATAGAACAGAGGGTCATGTGTGTCAATTTCGGCTCCACAACCGTTGATCTGCTCGTTGTTGCTGTTGTGGTCGTGGTGGCCTCCGCCTTGACTTATTGAACTTTATCTCTGTTAACCTCGGCCAAAAGCTCTTAACTTTTCACTTCATCTGCTCCATCTCCGACTCTTAGTCTCCTCAGCTGTCACCTCCTTCGCGTACTCTACCTTCACCTCTTCGTTCGTCTCCTCAACCTTTGTCTCTGCCTTCTTTGTTTCCACCTTCACCTCTTCAACCTTGACCTCCTCCTTAGCTTGATCCACGCCAACCTCTAATTTCTTCATTACTTTCTCCATTGCCTCCTCCAATATAGCTTCTTTCTTATACTTAACCTCGACCCTGACTTCTTCGTTCTTCTCGAGCTCTTTGACGTCTCCCGTTGTCTACGTGAAAATCCTTTTGCTCATCATCTTTTTGCTTTCCATCTGACTCTTCAACATTCATGGCCTTCTCCTTTATACCACTTACCACCGTAGCACTAGAAGCAGCATCAACAAGCGCTTTCTTGCCCTAATGTGCCTTGTCGGAGGGTTTACTCTTCTCTTCCTTGGGCTTCAGTGCCCCTAACGACTTCTCCTAACCGCCACTTGACTTCTCCTCCTTAATATTTTGTGCTTTCTTCGCTTCTTTCATTTTATTTTCCGCTTGTAGAAACTCACTCAACTAATTTGTCGACGTCCGCTGTTGCTTCTTCGGATAGAAAGCAACTGCGCCTGTAGGAACGCACTGAGTCGTCGTTGACGATCTTCTGGCTTTGGCTTCGAGGAGATGTCACTCTTACTATATCCATTGCCACCGTTTTATTTGCATGACCAGCGTCCAGTTATGGTGCCAGAATGCCTAATTTGCTTTCTTCTAGATCCCCATACAGTATTCGATGACTACCTAATATGGGTTTGCCAGAATACCTATTTTTAATTAAAATAGGTAGATAGATAGTTCTACCTACTTTTAAGAGGCCTGGTTATGGGTACTTTAGTGCAAATTAGATGTACATGTAAACAAGTGGGCAAAACTGGACAATCAGAGCATACCTTCGGTATGCCTTTAACGTCTTTTTTTCAGTGAAATTTTTTCACACGTTGGATCAGTTGGATGTATTTCTGATTGGCTGATTTTCGTCTCACCCGATCGGACTTAGTTAAATAAATAGGGTATATATCCGCCACGGCGCATCATTGGCTTAAATCGTGCCTGTGGACACTTTGTTGTATGAAATTCGTAGATGTACGAGCTGGTAGGCTAGTTTTATTGTGCATTGCAAATCTTTTGCCCTCCGTTTTCGGGTAAGATTTCGGACTAAAACGGTTTCTATTGTGGACCCCATATAGGGTTAGGTCGAGATAAAACGGACTTCTTAAGACATTTCGCCCTCTCCAAAAACCAGTAGCCCCATTTCGACAAGACAAAGAGATCTTCCTCGTAATAGGTGAGCATCTCATTCCAGGTCGGTATAGTGGTGGGGTTTGCGTCTACTGTATTATTTTGTTGTTGTCACATAGTGTGGAATCGCAAGCCAGACCATCCCACGGACGTTTGACGCTATGCTGGACCCATTCGATATTCCCGTGAGGTGTGTTACGTGGGGTAGTTAATAAGTGAAATGATAATCACTACTGAAAAGAAAATACTGGACAGCGATATAGGCATGAAAGAAGCTTTCAAAGAAGGGGAGAGATTAGAAAATGTACCAATCGACGTGGTTTTCTGCTCGCAGATGCACCGTGCCCGCACGATCAGGTCGCTGGGTGTAGTATGAAAACACTAGTAATGGAGCACTATTCTCTACTGAATAACTAAGCATTTGAAGGCGTAAATGA
The DNA here is from genome assembly GCA_001887855.2 of Sclerospora graminicola. NCBI lineage: Eukaryota > Oomycota > Peronosporomycetes > Peronosporales > Peronosporaceae > Sclerospora > Sclerospora graminicola. Next base: position 2,257 of record MIQA02006676.1, read on the forward strand.
CAAGAAACCCTATGGCTTTGTACGTCGCAGGTATGGCGAAGAACCTTTCGACTTTAAACAAAGTGGCTGGTTTAATTTAGTGAAGCGAACCATTCCTGTGTATGCATCTTCTACACTGAATGAGAGGCATTTTGGTAAATTACAGGTTAGTGCATGCTTAGTTGTTGATATTGTGAAATACACTGGCTATGCTTTTCATCTCCAGCTGCTCGTTTTTCAACGGATTGACATTTATGGATTATCCCTATTTGTTACAAAAATATCGTGAAAAGGAACTAGGAGGCAGCATCATCTTCTTTATGTTCTCGGTCACAAGTCTACTGGTGGCGGTGGTACGCTGCGTCAATTTCCTGTACCCTGCGTCATATTGAGCCAATTTACTGACACAACCATTTCTTTTTTTCTGGGTTTATTTTTTAGCAGTACAGCTGAGAAAGAATGCGGTAAAAAGGTGAAGTCTAAGAAGTCAAAATCTGCCGCGATAACTACGCGCGTAGTCGACGCAGATGAAACATGGGAAGATTCAGTACCTACCAGAGAAAAATTGAAAATTGACAAATAGTGGGAGATGGATGCCGCTGAAGCTGAAATTCCATTGGTCGACGGCGGCGGGCTTGTGGATGCTCAAGCGGAAAAGACAGCACTCGAGAAATGTTTATTGGTCGCTGAAACTGGAAATGTTGTTCAATATTATGATGTTCGAATTTTTGCTAACTATCTTCAGCGTAGATGTCCCGCTTATGTATTGGAACGCGTGGCGACTGTGATGATTAGTCTCGAGTAGAGGCATCATTGGCTGTGATGCGTCCGCCGGATCGAAGGTGGTGGTTGTAGTCTAGTCTAAGACAACGATGGCACGCACAACGAGGGCGTGAAGAGCTCACAACCACCCAGTCATGCTAGGCGTCCATACGGTAGGAGCATGTCTGTATCCACCCTCTCTGCATATGATCGCCAACCAACTGTATTTTAACCAGTGTTTGAAATATAGCATACTTTGGCATGCCGAAGTCTTTCCCATTCATTTTCATTCCTCCACAGCCGTGCGAAGGTAAATATTTCCAAGCATCACACCCTATGTCCGTGAGCACTGATCTTCTATCGAATATCCTTTTGCTACCGCGCGTACTAGAAGCCATCCTTGGGACGCGAGTGGGTGAACCCCATGGCAAATCCCGCGGCGGATGGAAAAGCGATTTCATGTTTGATATTGAGGACGGCTAATCAGTATTCCGTGAAAAATGTTATGTCATGGTCGCGGCATTGCAAGTGAGTGCAGAGACTGCAAAGAAGCGTTTCACATTGGACGATGCTAAGGATGTATATATGAAGCAGGCACGAAACGATGCGCAAGACAATTATGAAGTTAACTGCTGACAACTTTCTTAGTACACTACAACATCGATGGAAACTATTGGCTCCATCTGAGCGGCAGAGCGGGGCTGGTTTCAAGTTTGAAGCGTTTGTGTACGTGAAGCTTGCAGCCCAACCACCGGCCAAGTTCTTTTGTGCGGCTACTGCCCGAACGGACCGAGTGAGAATCCAGCACAATGCATACGAGGCGGCCAATGCCATCTCATTTGGCCCTATTGCATCGCACCATTTGGACATAGTAAATGCCTGTCGACCGGACGATGCGGACTTTTTAGTACCGGAAGACAACAACGACTCAATCAATTGAGCTTGACCGGCAAAGAGCCGCGCTTGCTGCGGATAAGGCACTACGCGGGAGATGCATTCGATCACGTACTGCTAGCATCAACATCAAGCGTTTTGGACAGTGGGTCCCAGTTCCGGTCGACGTTGGGTCTCTACGTCGTGCATGTGGCCTTCCGGAGCACGATATTTTCTCTGAAGGAATATTTCATTCCTTCTCCCCAAGCACTGCAACAGCCCGCAATGGAAGACATCGACCACCTTGAGGATGATGAAAACGATATGGAATATAATCTATGATAATAAATGACTACATGTCTTTATATACTAGCTCGAATCAGATCATCGAAAACTTCGTGTCTAAGTGACCTGCTCGAGTAACCACTTTGTTGAAAATTACCAAAACAGTTGTCGGCTCCGCTTTTTGTGCACGCTTTCATGGCAATATCGAGAACAAGCTCCGGATAAAGCGGAAAAACTAAATTTGCGTGGCGCTGAATCCATCGTTTAAGCAAGCTAAAACACGGTTCAATAGGGTTTAGTTGAGGGTGAAAAAATAGGGCGGGAGAAAAAGAAGCCGTGCTCCGCACGCGTGTATGGCAGGGTAAGCGTGAATTTTGGCGTTGTCGAGTATGACAATTGATCTTGGTAGGGGCCATGGTTTGAGGCGAGGAATAACATGCCTGAGAAAGGCTTCGTGAAACGTGCCTCTAGTAAACGTTCCTTCTGTCGAACTCCATCCAATAAAGCCAGTCACGTCTAAAGCGGCCATGACAGAGAGTCGCTTGCCTCGTCGAAGCGGCAATCGGACGACGGCTTTTGAATTGACACGTGGCCATCCGTAGCGACGAAAAGCTGGACGACCGTCCTTTGAGGTTTCATTAATGAAAAGTAATTGCTCTGAAAATGAGTACAGCGGAATCAGCTTGGCACGGTAGGCTTCAATTTCGGCTAGAACAGCCTCACCAAAAAGTAATTGCTCTGAAAATGAGTACAGCGGAATCAGCTTGGCACGGTAGGCTTCAATTTCGGCTGGAACAGCCTCACCAAAAGCGCCGCCTTGGAGTAAACCTTTCGGCTGAGCTTCAGATCTACATGTAGAGCACGGCATATAGTGGCTGTGGATACAAATTTTGTCTGCGGAAAGTGTGATAGGATGTAGTTACGTAGCTCCTCAATGTAGAAAGTTGGATGACTTATTACGTCGATCTTTACTGCCTTCAGCACATCAGGGCTCCACAGCTTGGTTTGCGTTTTGTCCCGTTCCCCTCGTTGCACCCCTTTTTGAAGGATCATAGCACACCAGCGACGTATTGTACGCTCCTTGGCGCCAAACAGTTCTGATATATGGGAGATGGGAACGCTGTAGATATGAATAAGTGCGACCGCTCGCCAGCGAAAGTCATCCGAAAATGTCATGGCTTTTGCAGAAATTGCGAATTGTCAGATGACTACTCGCTTCTCCGTCTTGCCGATGAAAAGTGGCAGAAAGGACCGGGTTTGCCTATTCGGACTAGGGGTGGGTGTTGATGGTCCGTTTAATTGCTCAATTTCTGAGAGTTATTTTTCCAATTCAGGGCTTAAGCATATTTGTGACTCATGATTACGGATTTCAGACCATCATATTTGCCATGAAATCCACAATTCCTACTGCCTTCAAACCGTGAGAACCACTACGATAAGGGAAACATTATTCTGAATTAATACGTTGACCCCTATACACAGAAAAGTACGCAGCATTTCTTAGAGTGATGGAGTTGGCCAATGGAACTTCTTCCTCCCGCTCAAGAAGACCTCGAGCTCTCCTTCATTCTCCAAACTAGTTGTTCTCACGAACTGCAATATTACGTTTAGGTGAACAATGTCTACAGGAGTGAGCAAAGTCTTAGCCCCAACTCGTTTACAAACCCTTCTGTGATTCTATTTCATCTAGACGACCTATTCTTTTAAATTTTTTTATCTCACAGCTTGTATTGTGAGTTGTCGCTCTGGTGCCGACCCTAGAGGCCGGGGTTTTGATAAGAAAAGACTAAAAATAGCTCATTCTACTCAGGAATAACAGCCAATTAAAAGCATTCTTCTTCATTCTTTTTGGCGAATCACATGTCAACCTTCTACATGTCTCCAGCCTCCTCTTTTATTTTTGGATTACAGATCGAGAAGGATGAGGTAGGATGCATGATGGATCTGATCAATGACAATCCATTATTTCTCCATTTTCCATTATACTTGGTTCGTGAGAACCACTATTATTAAGTCAATAGTCGAATCAACATTGAGGTAGCTATATTGTAAATAGCCCTGGTAATCGAGCAGGAGGTTTTCCAGTTTAAACCCCGATAGAGAACCCCACGGTCATGCCAATATTCAAGCGTTATGAAGACATAAAACGCCGCATGTCGTTCCGACAGTCCTCCATACGAACTACGTAAGTTTTGTTTAGCAAAAACGTTTTCCTACACGGTACTGTTTCGGCCCATTGGTGGCAAAAAGGGCGACCATTTCGGGTCGAAGAAACAGCTCGTCATCCGACTCGGAGTCGATCGCCCTGGTCTGCGACGTATCAAGTTGATCATGGGCTTGATCTTGTCTAAATTACCACGTTGTTTCCTCATCCGACTCGTCTTCGTCACTTTCTTCATCCACATGGGCATTGGTATAAGGATTCACTAAACGGTATAGTGGCTAAAATTCGAGAATAAAGTACCGGTATACATCTTGTAACGTGGCATAAAGGGTAGCGATAAACGGATGCTCGAGTCACAAATGCATATTGTTCTCGCCCAATGTTAGTTTCCTGCTGGCACTCCAGAATCACCTGAAGGGGAACAATCTTCATCGCTACTGTTCTTCCGCGCCCAACTAACGCGCCAGTCGCACCGCTCCAAAGGTACCTCTACCTAAAACGTTCAACACTTGGAATCCGTTTCTCTCGGTCGTTTTTTACAACTCCGACACAAAATTGGGCGTTCCAATCGAAAAATGTCGATATGGTGGCTTAATTGAAACAGCTCCTAAGTAGCTGGAAGTCCTGCTAAAGCGTTTGACGACGTGGGAGATGGAATGTTTGCGCCACGAAAAGTGGATGACCGTAGTACTGTAGCATTTTTTTAGAAATGCTGCGTCCTTTTTTTGTGAATGGGGGTCAACGTATCAATTTGAGGGGGTCAGAGTAATGTTTCCCATACTATAATGGTACATTAAAGAAACGCTATGCACACTGGATGTAGAGTGTCATTACGAAGGGAAAGGGGTCACACATATTGTGTGGGGGTGCAGGTAGCATGAGGACGCCTTTCACGTTACTGAACTGGAAGAAACTCAGCGACGAACGTGGTTCTCTCCTATCAAAGAAATATAGCAATAAGGAAGATGCCAGAGTTATCAGCTGCTGTGAAGCTTCGCACTCGTCAGCATTGTGGGAACCAAGAGGATACATGCGGCAAGTAAGTGGACCGCCTTTGGTGGGCAATTTGCTCGACAGTGGAAACATCAAATAGTCGAAAGTCATGCTTATGGTCGGATAGACCAAGATACATGAATATGGCAGCACGTGGTTCCAGTTTATCCCGATGAGCTTCTGGGACGTGGAAAATGCTTGGCATCCAAAAACACGGAGGTTCATGACGGAATGTTTCTTGTCGTATCAAAGCCCATATGGCGTTTTTTTATTCGTAACCGAGCTGGGGGTCATATTCACCAGGTCGGTAATTTAGCGAACGCATTCAGTCCATAATCCACGAGGTAAATTTCCGTCGAATAGAGTAACACGAACGCGTTCTATATAGGTACGCATTATTTGTTTAGCTACGCCATTCTGTTCGGGCGTGTATGTCATCGTAAATTTTGCTCGGGTTCCGTATTTTTTGTCCCACAACGTTCGACCAAGTTTTTAATACTCTTTCGCATTGTCAGCTTGAATGGTTTTGATTTCAGGGTCATAATTAATGGGGGGTATTCGACCCTGTGAACATTAGAGCTTAAAACGTTAAGCACCTTGCAGCGAAAGCCTTCGTAGCACTCATATAATTTTGAAAGAACTTTGATAAAAAAATATATGTGACTGCGAAGCGTGTATAGTCATCAATAAAGATTATAAAATAGCGACAACTGGTTAGACTTGGTGTCGGCATAGGACCACATAAATCACTATGAACTTTTTCAAAAGGAAATTGCGCACGTTCAACAATTCTATTTAGATTAAAAGGTTGACGGTGTGATTTTGCCAGTGAAGAACCTGTAATATCTAGTTGGGATAAAACCCCATCGATTTCATGATCGATCATCGCTTCATTCTTAGGCAAAACCTGCAATATACGAAATTTAGGATGACCCATTCATTAATGTAATCGTAAAATGACTTACTTACCATGAAGGGTGACCAGATCCGTCGGTTTGCTGGTCGATGTCGACTTCGAACTTGCCATGAATTGGTACAAGTCGGCATGCGTGGTAATTTTGGCCTTCACGCTAAAAAATGTTGACTCGTACAAATCGCGCATTGCATGCGATTAAAAGAAAAGCGAAATTCTTCCTTCACAGCCGCAGGCACCGCAAACAAATTGAGCTTGACTTCGGGAGCTCAGAGAGCGTTGCGCAACTTGGGCGTCTGAGGCCGTCCCTTGGAATTGATGACATAGAGAGGAATATCACCAGTCGCAAGGATCGGGATTTGGTTCTTCCCTTCCACAGTAATCCAGCCTGCGTGAGGTGTTGTTATCGTGAACCACGCTTGGTTATACGATATGAGGTGGAGACGATTTCCAAATCCAAGACAGACGTTCATGGTGGAACCCGGATCCCACTGGCCTTGATGACCAATTATCGGAGAGGGTACTCCGCAAAACTGGTCGTTTTCTTGATCGGTCAAGTCACCACTAGGGTGACCGACCAATTATCCCGGTCTTCCGGCCGCTTTTCAGGCACGACCGAATCCATTTTAAATCTCATCTCACCTTGTGTACCCATTGGTTCACGGTGGTTACACTCACTCAGGTGGACTCTAGACGAAACTGACTTTCCCGATCAGGTCGGGGGAAGTGTCTTCTTCGAGACGGGGTGTTCTCGGGCGAAATCTTCAGCGGAGAACGGATTAGCGGTGATACCTTATGTAAAGTACCGTATAACGGACCGGACCAGCCAATAACGAGAGATAATCAATACCCACTTAGCAATACGTAAACCACGATATAATCACGATCTTCCACAGTAAATCCACTCAATTATTCCCACAAACATTTCAATTCAATAACGTGCTCGGAATACGTGGACGTAAGGGGTGAGAATAGAAAAATCCAGTACAATCCCGTCGAGGGACTTCTGGTAAGCCAAAGTGCGTCAGTGCGCGTCTCAACCAGGAATAAGTTGAGCTACAGGGGACCTCGTTAACCCTGTGCTCCAAATGACCGCCGACACGTGGCGGAGCGACTCTTTGTTCTGGGGGGAAATTCAATCCTATTATTTAATATGTAAAATCCAATACTAAGTGTACCGTACACCAACTTATGTGACTTACCCAATATTCCGAACTTGATCATCCCATCACATGATTAGCCGATATCGCCTTCATGAAGACTTCATAATAACCCGATCATCCTTCCCGCTTTTATAGTCCTTCACGGTCGTGTCACCTCTGCTGACCCCGGGCATGACCTTGGAACCGACTTCTGAAGTCGACTTTGGATCTGACTTTGGAGCCGACTTCCGGAGTCAACTTTGGACCTGATCTTGGAGACGAATTCTAGAGCCGACTTTGGACCTGATTATGGACTTTTCCAACTACCAACGCTACGTGATATGGTAACCATCAACATCTTTCAACTCCCAAAGTGGTTGACCAGTATTCCCAATCGACCGCAACATACAGAGTGCAGGATCGGTAGGGTTAATTGGTTGGTCGTAGATATTAACCAGTCTGACCGGCTAAAATTACTCGAAACATCCATGTCCAGCCATATTACTATCCAAAAGTGATAATCAAACCATACTCTGAGTTAAGCCAACCACAATCTGGGTCCGTTGATGCTTCACAACTGATATTTGGCTTTTGGGTCAACCCGGTCCGACATTTAACCATCCATGGGCGGTCGCGTAACTTAACCGATCCATTCCAAACGAATAACCCATGATCCGATATGATGACGGTGATTTCAATACTTTCCCCATATTCTCAACTAGACCCCGTTATCGCATGCATCTTTCAAAGTCGGGTCGACTCGTCCCAGGTGCCAACTGTCTCCTCCTGCCCATCCGTAATGGCGTTGAGACCATCCAATCAGCGCAGCGATGTTGACCACTTATATCTGTATCCTTAAAATCCTCTTTACCACAATTACGTGACGCGTACAACCAGAGTCGATAGTCCAGACCGGATCAACATCCATGGAAGTCATCGTGGATGTCAAACCTGACGTCGATACTGTGGCGGCAAGGATGGCAATCATGGCGTTGTTGTGATAGGACTGATAGTACCTGTTGTTGCCATGATTAAAATTGATGTTTCCACAATTGCAGCCACAGTTATCTTTGTTGTAGGAATCACTGCTATAAGCTGTGGGTCGTAGCCGGAATTATCTTGGCTGGTTCCACGGACGGAACTGCTGTTTCCTTGACCGTATTCACGCTGACCAAAGTTACGCCTGCGCGGTTGGTTCCATGAGAGTATAGGACTTGACGAATTCTGTGGACATTGGTCGAGTTGTGTCGGGTTCTCATGTTATTGCTCGGCAACTTGAAGTTGGTAGGGATAACCGTGTTTGGTTTCACCTGACCAATCGACATGTGCTTCACCAACACACGACACGTAGCCATCGTGTGGTTTGTAGGATCACAATACGAGCATATGCGTCGACCATCAGTGTCTGTACCCACAAGGGCTTGAGCACTTGCAACAGGAGCTGTTGATACCAGTGCACGTTTATGGGTATCCATAATTTCGGGTGTACCCCGGGATAGATCGAATCTTTTTTGTGCTAGTTTATTGGTCATATTAGACTCCAAAATACTCTTAAGCTCTCGGAGAAGCAAGCTCTCACGGTTTCCACGCCAAATGCGCATCTCATTCCCCCACGATGCACAAAACCCTTGACAGTTCTAATATGCTTGTCATCAAGCGTCTTCATCAAGAATGACTTGACTTGAGCATTCAAGCGACGCATCTGAAGAAGCAGCAAAGAGAATCTTGGCTTTCACTTTGGTTTTAACCTTTGCCTCCGCTCGCACCTTGGCCTTTGTTGCCTTTTCTCTCGCTTTGGCGAGCTTCCTGGCGACCAGGGCCCCGAAAGACTCGACTTGAGCAGCAGCAGGGAGCACAGGGGTTGAAGGCACTGTTACATCGTCATTCCAGCTTGGACTACTGGATCTTCGATCGTAAGTCGGCGGACGTCGGTCGATGCACCAAACTCTTCGTCTTCGTTATCGGGTTCTTCTTGATTCGCTTCTTCGTTATTCATTCTATGAATCATTTTTATCGTCACAGTTGGAATCCGAATCTGGATCATCGTTGGTGACCGAAACCATGTCTTCGTCATAATCGTCAACGACTGGGTTGAGTTCGTAGTCGGCGTCTTCGATGAAGGGGGGAAGGCTCTTTCCGTCGAGGTATGATTGAATGCGGGTCTTCCAAACGTCAAAGTTGTCTGAGCCGGTCAGGCGAGGAAAATCGGATGAGGTGGAGCTTGGTCATAACCTGTTGAAGTGATAGCACGTTGCGCGTAACGGTAGAGAAGGTAAAGAAAGATCTTGCTTAGAAGCAGGCAAAAGGAATTATATTTTACTTTTATCAGGGACACTATCTGAAGAGACATTCAAGTAGGGTTCCTATACCTCAGTAGATACATTAACACTTTATATATATGCACATATACCTCAAAATCCCGACACTTTTGAGCGCTTGGATTGGATGACCGACACATAAAAATTTGCCGAAAGGATGTTATGCGCACGTTTTATCCACTTTGGGCCATCTTCATGACACAATTATCCTCAGTAGATTATATTCAATAGGAACGTTTCGGGACGTACGCTTCTATAGGTCCCAAATGACTCAATTACGACCAATAGCAGCGTTGTCGGTTCAGATTGTCGTGCGCGACCAATTATCTTTTTACATACAGCGCCGCTCACAAGGTTACGGCACCCCCTTATAGGCAACGTTTTGGTCTGCAGCTTCACAGCCAGCGCGTATTATTGACTGATATTATGCTATTTTGTGCCAATTACAGAGACGAATCCGCTCATTTTTATTTTATTTTGATTGGATCAAAATTGAAGAAGTTTCTATACAAGCGTGTGGTATGGACACCTGCTCAGCGGATTACAGACCAGTGGTGAAAATCTTTGCTAAGGTCGCTACAGGCCCTCTCCGGCGCAGAAAATTGGTACGTGGGCTCACGAGTAGGTGTACTGGTGAGCCCCAAATTGGCGTGCTCTAATTATTCTTCTACGTATTTCTAGAGATGGGGAAGCGTGAAGGATCTCTTACAATAAAAAATGGCTATGTTACAGTGCTTTTACGATCAAATTTTTTTTTAGCATTTTTTATATATTGTAAGAGATCCTTCACGCTTCTATGTTACAGTGCTTTTACGATCAATTTTTTTGAGCCATTTTTATTGTAAGAGATCCTTCACGCTTCCCCATCTCTAGAAATACGTAGAAGAATAATTAGAGCACGCCAATTTGGGGCTCACCAGTACACCTACTCGTGAGCCCACGTACCAATTTTCTGCGCCGGAGAGGGCCTGTAGCGACCTTAGCAAAGATTTTCACCACTGGTCTGTAATCCGCTGAGCAGGTGTCCATACCACACGCTTGTATAGAAACTTCTTCAATTTTGATCCAATCAAAATAAAATAAAAATGAGCGGATTCGTCTCTGTAATTGGCACAAAATAGCATAATATCAGTCAATAATACGCGCTGGCTGTGAAGCTGCAGACCAAAAAGTTGCCCATAAGGGGGTGCCGTAACCTTGTGAGCGGCACTGTATAAGTGCACTTGTGTGTCTATTCTTCAAACTTAGTGATGTTAAGGTAATGGTAGACTTACGAAAGTCCAATACTTACCGAAGTGTTCTGAAATATTCGGAACTTTACCAAAGTCTACAAAAATGTCATTGGTTGAATTTATCCAATATTTGGCAATCAGAATCCATAAAGAATCGGGGATATTGGGTGATGGAATTTGGTAGACTTTTGTAACGTTGGTGGTATTTGGTAGGTATCCAAATATAGTTTTGAATATCGGAAATGTTACAAAAACATCACTATTCAAACTTCTTTATTAGATAGGAAAGGTAATTCTTATCAAAAGGTAATGCACTGAGACAAGCCATTTACTTTCGGATGGTAATCAAAGCTAGTACTTCATTGATTGATCAGATTTTTCTTCTAGCTAAATGTACTAGTATTAAGCTTAGTATCAAAGTGATGGGCCAAGTCTGCAACATACCAGCTTTCAGATAGGGCTCTACACGTTGATAATGGGCCAGTGACAGCGATGTTGTGTGTGTGTGGGTGAGGCCCTTTTGATATTTGCCTTACTAGGACTGCAATTCAAAATATAGGGAAAGGCCGGCAACACTGGAAACTCACTGAGATGATTTACTGAACCTGTCCCAATACAGGGAGGTGTAGGCCGTGTCGTGCTGTAGGGTCTCGTTCATTTCACCGCCTCTATCCGACTTTGGACTCTCGTTTCCAAACTCAACCTTAAGCTGATTCTTCAGGTTGATATGATTGGAAACCTTATCCTTGACATCATCTCTACTGTCTAGTAGAGATGATGTCATGGATAAGGTTTCCCAGACAGTCACATGTGTCGTCGGAATTAACAAACGACGAACATTTGTATTTTGTGTCAAAAAGAAAGTACATTTATGTCATTTTACAAAGACTTCGATTAGTACATGTATCGTCGTCACCAGCGACGAAAAGCCATCAGTGCAATCGCCGAGTGTGTCGGACGCAGTGATAAAGGACCGCGCTCACACCTCAGTGATTTAATCAAAAAGAAGGCTAAAAAGCGACTCGGTAGACCCCCAAAATGACGTCCGGGGACCTTATCCACGTGTTCAAGTTGGCTTGTGTTGTTTGTGCCAAGTTTTTACCTCTTTTTTTCCAGGCGGCAGGATTTTGGCTATTCCGAAATTCGAGGCGTCAAGTTGATAAATGCTCCAAGAGTGGTATTTATATAGTATCAACTAAGGGTTTTCTATAAAAAGACTGTCTTAGTCGGTGATTACGAGTCAGCACGCCGAGGTCCAGCATCATTGGTATATACTTAGTAGCGTATACACTTACGCTTTGGTGTTTTCAGAGCTGCTACTGTAAAATTGGATGAGTTCTTTCATTGACTTGTCAGCGAGAGACTTGGCGTTGAGATTCTCTTTGTCGAGCATTTCGGCGCACAATAAAGTGGAGACCGAGAGTGAGCGTGGGGACGACGAACGAATTCAAAGGACAACAACATCGGAATGCATTTTTTTCGTTGGTTCTCCTTCCTATCATGACTCGATGCAACCTTTTGAATCAATCAGTGAATTAAACGTCACTAGGATTGGTGGTACCCAGTCAAAGCAACCGAGTGTGAATATTTGGGATCGGCGATGGTTTGGACTCTTTCTTCATAGTTTTGCCGTTGGTATTGTAAGTACCGCTCTCCCGGAATCCATCTACCCGTTTCTAACGTGCAACCTGAATATGGAAGGCACGCAGACGCTGTCAGCGCGTACGCTGCTAAGCCTGCCGTGGGCCCTCAAGCCAGTCTTGTCGTTATTCGTCCACTGCTTTCCGTTTCCGTGTCGTTTTCGACTCCGCAGTGCCATGCTAGTAGGCTGGATCATGACAGCAGCAGCACTGATCGCCATCTACTTCCAAGACCAGCCCACGCCATACTTTGAGGACCGTACGATGATTGGCATTTCGTTAAATGACATGTCGACGCAGCAAATAAGCAAGATCAATCGTGACGCTCCGTCGCATGGAGCATTTTATGTCTTGATGATGGCGTTGGCTTCCGTGGGCTATGTGCTGGCGGATGTAGCTGCCGACGAGTTGATTCGACATGTTGCCACGTGTTCTTTTGGTGCGTCAGAGTCGCCGTGTGGCGCTGACAATGTCTTTCAAGAAACAGTGACAAAGTACCGAGTCGTCGCCACCCTACTAGGGTTCATGTTGATGGGAGTTGGCCTGAGTGGCTGGGACTATGGGGGAGAATTTGACTTCACACTGGAGTATACACAAGTGATGCTCTTGGTGGGGCTCGTCTCGCTAGTTCCTGTAGTATTGCTTGGCTTTACAACGAGGGAGCCACGATTCAAACGTCGATTGCTCTTCCAGTCGCTGAGCGAGATTTGGGCTTATATGAAGAACTGTGGGTTAAACCACGTGCTGCTTTGTCAATTTATGGGTGGCATGCTCGCTGGCGTAAGTGCAACAGCGGTCAATCCCATTGCCTTCTATTACGTCCGTGTAGAGCCTTTGAACGATTCGGTAGTGTCCATTCTAGCTATCCTTGTGGTGATTATGGCCCTCAAGTGGATCAACAAGAAGGGATGGAAGGTCAATTATCGTGCGGTTATTGTGATCAGCACAATAATGGTCTTGGTCTTGGACTTGGGTGCTACCATGTTGACAATCTGGGACATTGTTCGCAGTCAATGGTTCTGGATCGGCTTGCCTGTGATGGATGCCATTCCATCAGCGTTAGACTACACCATCACCACGATCGTGTTGGCTGAAATAGCAGACCCCAAAGCTCATACAATCATAAGTGGACTGGTCATGGGGGTGTCTTCTTTGGCTGGCTCGACTGGTCTCGCCATGTCGAAGCTAATTGATGCCCAATTTACTGTCACGAATCAGGACATTATGAACGATACGACAAGTGTGCGTTCCAATATCATGTTGACGTTTCTTATAGCGTACGCGATGCGATTGGGATCGTTGTTGTGGTTGTTTGCTTTGCCAAGGCATGCAAACGAAGCCCACGCCCTGAAACTGTGTAGCCACACGTCAACGGCGCGTGGCATTAGTTTGCTCGTTCTCTTAAGTTTTGCGTTCCCGATCGTGCTTGCTACACATGTGCTATCAGTTTATGAGCCAACCTCATGTCTCGCCGTTGCAGGTGGCAAGGGGTGTTGATTGATCGGAAGTGGTCGTTTACTCGGTACTTGTATTCATAACAGTCACCATTACTACTGAGTGTATTAGTAAGAACCTGTAGACTAGATACAGGGAAAAGATGCAGCGAAATTACATGGTAATGATCGATTTTCGATCATCCCTGGATTCAATGTGGTCAGAATCACCATAACGCTTGACGATTTCGTTGCTCCCATGACAGAGGTGAACTTTGCCCTTAGACGGTCAGGCATTTACAGAGGTGAACTTTGCTTCGACCCGGTCAGGCATTTTAGGGTAAGGATTACGGTAATTCACTTGTGTGCTTCTTTATTAGGGAAAAGAGGTACTTCTTATAAAAAGGGTAAATGTACTGAGACAAGCCATTTACTTACGTCTCCGAATGGAAGAGAAGCTTCGGGCTTCATTGGCCCGTCGTCGTGCCGTTGGCACTCTTCGCACGTTAAATCTCCCAGCTGAAAATAATGCAAGTGCTGTGGACTTTTACTCAAATGACTATTTGGGCTTTTCACGCTCGCAGTCATTGAAAACTCTTGTAAGTACGCGGCAAAAAGAACTGCAGCGTCAGTACGGCCACACACTCGGAGCTACCGGGTCACGGCTCATTTCAGGCAACTCGCGGTTATTTATGAAAGTAGAAAGAGATATGGCTACATTTTACAACAGGTGCGCTCCTTCGATGGTGGATGTAAAGTAAACGACGGGGGACTGATTCTGTCTGTTTCAATGCTCTCACTTCAGCGATGCAGCGTTACTGTTCAACTCCGGTTTCGATGCCAATATTGGTGTCATGTCTAGTATTCCGCAAGCAGAAGACGTGATTTTGTATGATGAATTGGTGCACAATTCGTGCCGTGAAGGAATCCGATTGAGTCGCGCGTTTGCCTCTGGTCGTTCGTCAGCCTTTCGACACAATGATCTTGAAGATCTGGAGCACAAAGCTCGACAGTTTACATCAATTTCAACTGGAAAGGATACACCCCAAGTATGTGTATATGTGGTAGTGGAGTCACTGTACTCGATGGACGGAGACTTTGCTCCATTGATTGAGTTGGCTGCACTCTGTGACCGACTGGGTGCCTTCCTCATCATTGACGAGGCACATAGCACGGGTCTCTATGGTCCTCATGGTTCTGGTATCGTCCGTCAGCTAGGTTTGGAGGAAAAGTATAAACGAACAGTCGTGTGTCGTATTCACACTTTTGGCAAAGCTATGGGTTGCCATGGTGCCGTGGTATGCGGCTCCCAAGTTCTAATCGACTTTCTCGTCAACTATGCGCGGTCTTTCATTTACACTACAGCGTGTCCATTCGATCAGCTCGTGTCTATCGCTTGTGCGCACGAATTTAGTGCTAGCCCCGAAGCTGATACACTCCGGCGCGATGTGATCGACTTGGTCCAGTACTTCAAGGAAAAAGTTCAAAGCAACTCATGGATTCCTCGCAACGTTTTGTTGACCAGTGACTCTCCCATTCAAGGTGTCGTGCTCAATGGCAATCAACGTGTTCTGATAGCCTCTCAGCAAATGAACGCCATGGGTATACGCGTGATCCCTATCCGCTCTCCGACAGTGCCAAAGGGCGCAGAACGTTTCCGTATTGTTCTTCATGCAGATAACACGCGGCACCAAGTCGACTTGCTTGTAACCGCTCTTGCTGGCATTTTCCAAACTCGTCACGATTCGAAACTATAGAATTTCTGAAACAAGAGACATGACTTTGGGAAGTTTTATTTGCCAAATTAGGTTCTGTACCAATTAACACGTGATTAAACGGCATTGTCGACTCGCGCAGTGTTTGTACCAGTCCGCAACGTGACGGACGCATCGTCTTGTATCGCAGCCTTGGCCATTGCTCGCTGCAGCAATCGAGCACATCCTATATTACCGCTTTGCTCTGCAATGAACAATGGAGTGTGGTGGTCCACATCTTCTCGAAATGGGTCAGCCTGGTGATCCAGCAGCAGTTTCACACAGAGGGCGTGACCACCAAGTGCAGCTAAATGTAGCGGTGTGATTCCACGTTCATCCGTAGCATTCGGGTCCGCATTGGCCGCCAACAGTAGTCTCGTGCACTCGTTGTGACCACCACGTACAGCATAATGCAGTGCAGTAAGATTTTCGGCACTGCGAGCATCCACGTTCTTGTTCGTAGAGTGGACCCACCGCTTAATGACACGCGCGTTGCCTGTCTCGGCGGCTTGGCGAGCGAATCCTGGGAGATCTGATACCTGGCGCACTCCACCAGTGCCCACTTTGTCCTCTTCAATGATCGATTTGCGCTTCTTACGCAACAGCTTACGAGCCATGACCTGGAGCTGCTGTTTTCGATAAGAAGACGCAGTCATTAGGAAAAGTAAACCCAAGAAACCCACGACACCAATAGCAATGGCTAGAGGATGGATGTGCATGTGGCTGGGAGCTGACTTGCTCATGTTGAGGTGGGCGTATTCATTAGTTGTTGACTTCATGGATACAGTTGACGTTACTGTGCGCTTCACGCAGTTTACCTACCTAGTTATGAGGGACTTACGCGTCGACACAACTGAAGAACTATGTAACAGAATAATACTGGTATACTTCGTAGTAAATACTTTGAGCGTAAATTTCCAACAAGATGGATAGAGAAGACTTGTACGATGGCTTGGAGTTGCCCCAGAAGACTAAGCGCGAACGAGAAGAAGAGGCAAAGAAAAAGGAGATAGTGGTCGATTCCGCACCAAAAGACGAGGGTGTGAAGCGACAAAGGGTGGATAAAAAGCCACTGGATTTACCAACCACAGTGTCGAAACTTGAGCGGTACATGGTACGTAGCTGTAGGTAAGAGAGAATACTTCGCTTTTTGCTGACTATTTCTTCGACAATTGCTGGTAGATGGTCGGCAAGAAATTTGCCAAGGCTAGTGAGTTATTTTGCCAGTTAATGACCGATCAATTGACAGCTGAATCAAGTGAACTCTTCTTGAAAGCTTTGACCAAGGTGATCGATGAAAAAGGAGAGACTTTGAGCGGCAAAAAGGAATTTCAAGTACTTATTGAGACGCTAGTTGCAAAAGAAAATGTGTTATTGAGTATTGATGGTGACGAGCGGATCAATCGAGAGCGGAAATTAAATGAGTGGAAGTTCATGGCTATCACGCACGCACACCTATTTACTGATGAAACGTATCAGTTTAGTAAAGCTGCTAAAGTGGTGAAACTGCGATTTGAAGAATTAGTCCGGAGGAAAGAAGCTCAGACCGATGAAGATAGAGCACGACAACTGCATATCCAGTTAATGCCGCTACTTCGCACCTTGTACGTCAAACTAAGGATTGCGTGGGCGACTTCAATTGTTGAAGGTGTGCTAGCTTTAGCAACGCGCCATCGTTTGTTATTTAATGAGCACGATCGCAGAGAGATCGACATGTGGTCAAAAAGCATCAAGGATTGTCGAAACGCACCTGCTACGGCTCGATCTGCGGGATCGGACGCTCGACGCAACATTGTAGCCATTAGTGAAAACAGAATCTCAGAAGCTGGTGCTAATGTCCCTGGCAGACTCAATCACCCGCTATTTAATAAAGAGCTTTAGCATGCGTAGCATGTTTCCTCACAAGTCACAGATTTCTATATCAATATACCGGTATATATCGGTATCCAGTTTGCCTGAGCCACAGATTAGTCAAAGATGTTCGCGCTCCGGGGCTTGACGCGCGCTACATTGAGCGCTCAGCCATCCCAGCAAACGCGCACGTTCGCAGTAAATTCGAAGAAGCGTTTAACATGGCGTCAAAAGGCAAAGATAGAAGAGCGAAAGCGAAACCCTCCACCTCCACGTCAGGCCCCGCGCACAAAGGTCCAGCGCCAAAATTTTCTTGTGTCACCGCCTGTGGATGACGGCAAAAAGTGGCGTATACTAAGTGCAGGCGTGTTGGAACGTCTACCAGTTGTGCAGCCTGATGTGAAGGACTGGGAGATGGATTTTGAGGTAATGCAGCACGAGAAGGCCCTGCGCGAAGACCAGAGACTCGAGGACGATTTCTGGGTTATGGAACCTGGTACAAGGCACATTACACCCGAGGAGGCACCATGGCCTAATGAAGAAGACGATGCTGAGGAAATGGTAGGAGCAGGCTTCCATTTGGCTCCGCGCGAGACGGAAGACGATGTCAACAACAATCGCAAATCGCTTAACCGCGCACTGAAAGGCCGTGTGTTTTTGCTGGTCAAAAGTAACCTGAATGATGTTAAGTACCCGTGGTTTTTCCCAGTGGGTGAGAAGCAGGACACGGAAAAGATGCGAGATGCAGCACTCCGACACGTTAGTGAAACAGTGGGTGATGAGTTAGAAGCCACACCTGTGGGTTTCGGGCCCATGGGCTACGTGAAGTACCTGCACGAAAAGGATGGCGAGTATGACGGCACTAAAATCTTTTTCTATAAATCGCAGCATTTGGACGGAAACGTAGCACTGAACCAGAAAAAGGCTAGTGATTACCTCTGGGTAACGAGGAACGAACTTTCCGAATACCTAGTTCCGGAGATCGCCGAGTACATTCAGAAGATGGTACCACCATAAAGAAATGTCTAGCTGAATTCTCGGCTAGCTCGATCTTTCCTATAGATGAAAACCTTAGACTGGACTAGTGCTCACCCGTTAGTTAGTTACTGTGGTGCGCGTCAATTGAATAGGACAGTTTTGGTTTCGCAGTGTAAGTAACAAACACTCAGTACTGTCCCATACATTCACGTTTTTTTTGGACATACGTTTTCTTTTCGTGTGTAAATTTTGGGCTGAACCGTACCTACAAACGTCAATCGACGAAATGCCATTACACGCAGCTCGTCAATGCCATCTTCTTGAATACATCGCGGCGGAAAGCGAATTAACTAATACTAGTACAGCACCAAGAGTGAACAAGCAGTAGCTTCTCATGGCTCATACGAGAAGGAGATCGTACGTATCTCAACAGCGGCGCGTAACTGTTCAGCTATTCAAAGTAGAGTAGGACCAACATAGTAAATTGCAAAGGCTAAGGATCCCTTTACCAGCCGTTACATTTGTGGTCATTATCGCTGGTCACCCCCTGTGGCGTTACCTGCGCAATATTAATTTTAACTTACTTGTATTAATAAGTTACTACGTTTGTAACGCGCTCGATAAGAAAGCAGACAGACGCACTACACAACACTCTCTTGTTTTATTTGATTCTTGACAAAAAACACTACAAAGCACAAAAAATACGACGACGTAACGACCGACGTTGATCAAATAATCCAAACGATTCCGAGATGCTGTGTAGTGTGAGATGGGTAAAATATCTCGCCTTAGGCGGTGATGGCTGGCTCTCTGCTGTTTGAACATCTATTGCGACGGATATGAGCTGGTCATGCTTGCGTCAAGCGATCCGGTGAAGCTTTGACGTTTAAGAGAGCTACGCCGCCGCCGGATGCTTTCGGCCTTCTCTTTTCGTTCTTGAATCTCAATGTCAAAGCTCAACTTGGGCGCTGCAAAGCGGTTTAAGCTCACGTAGCTGTTCTCGACGCTCGAGTGCAAAGACACGAGGTCAGGAGGTGTACCAACAAAGTCATTAAGCAGTCGACTAGCACGAGCCATGGGATGTCGCTGTGCAACGGATAACATGGCATTGAAATACTTGGCTCGTCGCTCCAATAAAGGAATGCTGTCGAACTGTAGATAGCTCCATACGCCGCCCTTGTCAGGGAGTGGAGGTAATGTGATTTCCGAGTCTTCACAGTCTATTGTGGAGAAACGAAACCCCATTGAAGCATCTTCATCCTCACACTTGTTGTTGTCTGTTTCATCACTGATACTGGCCATGGACGTGCCGCTAGCGAGCTTCTTGTGGGACACTGGCATTACCTTGCACAAGGCCGCGTGCAAGTCTCGAAATTCAGAGTATCGTCGTCGTACTTTGTAGGCTGATAGTGGGCCATGTGCGGTGCTTCGTACAATTACCTCATAATAGACAACCCCATCAGTATCTCGGCTGTAGCCCGTAACGGAGGCGCTGCGGTAATTCATAAAGTTTTCATCTTCTTCCTCTTCCTGTTCTTCTTCATTTTCATCTACTGCGTCGCTACGTGATGAGCACATCACTGAGTTAAAGGTCCAGCTGCGTTGAATCTGGTTCTCTGCTTCTGGCTCAGTTCTCCCCAGGTCGCTTATACTTGCCACACTATCTGAACTGCTACTGCTACTGCTGTGAACAACGCGGCTGCTGTCGTGACTATTGCTATGCTCTCTCTTGGCCACGCTCTTTTCCACAGCTGTTTCTAGTAAGGAGCTGCGCCGTTGGTTCTGGAATTCTCCAGCCTTTCGAGCACGTCGTGGGTAGCCTAGTTCTTCTTGCAATAGACTCAGAGAGCTGCCTGTGCCAGAGCTAAGTGCACGACGAGATCGTCGTAGACGCTGCTGTCGCAGAAATTCGTTCTCTTCCTCCTTGGTAAAGGTATCGCTCAGGTTGTTCTCTACCGTGAGAACACTGGCCGTGGAGGCGCGGCGTGTTAGTATCGACAGCGACTGGGAGCGACCTCCTCGTGTGGGCAGTGCCCGTGATTCGTCGATGTCCTTCAAGCTGGGAGCAAGTGTCGTCGGGGACGCGACGTCCACGATGTCAACGAACTGGCCTGGCATCGTGTCGATGCTTTTGCTCGTGGTGGCAAGTTGAATAATGAGGAGCACTGCAAAGCCGAAAGAAATATTGGGCCAAATTATAGGAAAAGCTGAAAAAGCGGTACAAGGAAGCGCAACGGCTGGCGGTTTTCTTAATTCGAATGCAAAATTCGTGTTGGCTTTGCTTGAAAAAGCAGGTGTTGCTCTCATCACGGTCCGGCCTGGAACTGCAAGCGGACGAAACAGCTGCTCTCTTGCACGGGATCCGCCTAAAAGCGAAACCGCGCGACTAGGCAGGCAGATGGCAGCTTTGTGTGGTTGGTAAAAGCTGCAGCGTGCTGGCTCAAGCGATAGCCTCTCAACGCAGCGCTTTCGTCTTTGTTCGATTGACTCTAAAGTTCCCTAGCTGCCAAATGCTATCGCTTGGATGGCGGCCATCTCACGTCACTGACAAGATTGTGCTGTTATAGTGAGCTTTGAATACCAAAAATCGTTTCTCGACCACGCTTTTTGCCCGACGCAAGTCATTTCAACAGCGTCTGGCGATGGAGGTCGCGACGGATAAGAAAAACGGTAGAACATTCGATTATCGAGCATTACTATAACTTGGGATCCATGCATATCGAGTTGGCGTAATTGCTAGGCATTCGATTCAGGGCATTTACGACCACCTAGCGTTGATAGCACATCTACTGTAATTGCTTGCACCTAGGTGTTATTGTAACGATCTGTCTGCGGACCATACAAGTCAGACATGGCTACAGATCGCGCCCGTTACAAGTTGAAGAGGCGCCAGAGTGCCTGTTTGACTTGTTTCTGACGTTCGTTGCTCCCTCATTGCGTATCACTTCAAACACTAAGCGGACCTGGGCAGCTGAGACATTTTGTCTCACCAGCGAGTTTCAGCTCTGCTTGCACGAATCGTTGTGGACACAAGGCCACGTAACGCGAAAAGAATGTCGTACAAATTGGTGGCTGTACTACGGTAGGTTCAGTCACTTAGTGTGAAGAAAATCTGAAATTTGCTTTTCATTGCTCTTTCTTTGCTATTGCACTTCGTATGGTTCTATCAACATTGCAGACAATACTACCGGTACTGTAGTATTTTGATACCACTGTATTACCAACCGGTAAATGAACGTGGTATACATAGTTGTAGAGTGGTCTTAACACGTTCTCCGAATGACATCTTCGTTTATAGCCAAAACGACCACAGATGGCAATACCATTGCTGCGTTCGTGATAGCCGACGATGCCGTATTCATATGCATTGTCTTTAACGATGCAAGGTCAGTTCTAAAGCTCAGACATCGCGACTTATGCTATATTTGATGTAGCGAATCGAAATTATGCTTGTCATTGATTGATAACTTTGGCGAAAGCCGTGTTCAAGTGAGATCACTACAACATGACATCTACGTCAGCATCCGGCAAAATTCTAGAGGTGCTTTGGAGATGATATTTAGAGAACCTAACTCTATACAGGGTGGTGTAATCCATGTCAAGCGCGGTGCTGTAAGGGCCTCATTTCATTACACTTTTGGACCCCGACTTTGGATTTTCGTCCACGGTGGGACTCGAACCCGCAATCTCCCGGTCCCGAGGGCAGGGCCTTAACCACTGCACCAAACGAGGTCTGTTTGGATGCCATGGTCTATGAGGGACTACAGTAGTTGTCACCGATTGGATCATGTAATTTACTGACGACGACACCTATCCGGAAAGCAACATCGTCGAGGTCGAACCGCACTGTAAAGTACGATGAGTTATTGTCTGACTGACCATTTCGTAGTTTAAGTCCAGTTCACGAACTACAGTATTCTTCACCTTGTCGCAGTCTTGTTGAGTGGTTGGTTACTTCAGCCCGCAACTCGCTTCGCGTGATGTTATCACCGCAGATTCGTGAGTCACTAAGTGGTTTTTATCCCTATTTGTACCCCATAAATGATACCCTGCGTCAATCCGAATCACAGAGTTGAGGTAAACCAAAGGTCGTAGCGGTGTTGCAGGATAGCTCCAGTGGGTTCATATACCATCTTGGCGCGCTGAAAGCACGGGAACGTCGGTGGTCGGCTCGACAGACTCTTTTCAGATGTGGGAGGCAGTACAGCATAAAGGAAGAAGAAAAGAGCAGTTTTGGCTTGCTGACCGGTGGTATACAAGATAATGCATTGAAGATATGAAAGGTGAAGTTTAACTAACTACGGAAAAAGTTGGCCGTTTTTGTAAAGCAGACAAGCATCGACCTTTTTTTGAAATGTTTTTATCAGCGCTAAGACAGATCTTTTACCGACAGATTATTCATCGTTATCTATGGGTCTGCTACTTGCGTAAACGTCGCGTTCTTCCGTTTAATGGCATCGACCATATTTGTTTACCCAGTTAAGAAGCGCCACAAACTCTGGATATCGCACTTCATCAAAAATGGACTCTTACCAAGATACCCATTCCAGAGAACTGTTTTTCTTCTTAAAAAAAATCACCCAGCCAACGAACACATTCAGAGAGGGGAGAGGCAAATAGCCATTCGGTATTTCGTCGATCTGTCCTTTTCACAAAATACGCATCCTGTTCGAGCACAACCTTAGTGGCCCCCGCGCTTTATCCGTAAGTACATACCGAGTGATTACAGTATTATACATGTAACTAGTTATATGTATTATAACGGCATTTTATACAGACATGATTCAAAACCCCATCAATCGCCATCCGTGGTACATGTATATGTTAACATGTCAGAAGACGCTATCGATCTTTCAATATGACGTATAAGGAACAGAAGAAATGTAATCCTACATATTTCAAGCCACTTCGCCATTGTGGACCGCAAGTGGCCCGTCTACATAAAAGCGTATACTGTAAAGTGTTCACCCTTAAGAGCAAGTGGTTAAGGCCCTGCCCCCGGGACCGGGAAGATTTGCGGGGTTCGAGCCCCACCGTGGACGAAAATCCAAAGTCGGGGTCCAAAAGTGTAATGAAATGAGGCCCTTACAGCACCGCGCCTGACATGGCTTATAGGGTCAGGTTCTCTAAATACTTCCCTAAAGAGCAACTGTACCTCGTCAATGGTACCGTGTACCAATTGGGAATTACAGGATACCAATGCAAGGACGCGGACGACGCGCGGTTAAATGAACGCATCTCAAAGACACGTTTAGAGCTCTCGGATCTGCAAAAAAACATAGCCACAGAATGATGAAATGCCTCAGATTGTAATGAACCCGCCACCCGCACCCACAGGTTCCTTGACGGTGCGGGGCACGATGCGACAGCGACCTCTGCACTATACATGAATATCAGAACACACCAGGTGAAATAACGGTACATATATCGCTCGAGAATGATGCAATCCACTTGATCTCATGCGAGCGGAGTTTTGGGACGAACCCATTGCGAAGGAAGATGCCAGAGATTTTTCTCTGATAAAGCGCGGA
>MIQA02006677.1:0-26132 GCA_001887855.2 Sclerospora graminicola
CTTGGGAATGTCAGTATTGAACAACTCTTTTCTGCCAATTGGAGGAATGCACTTTTGTCTTGGTATATACCGGTACCGGTATCTGCTAGCCGCGTAAATTGTCCAATCATATCACACTGTTCAGGACAATTATACAGTCGGGTCTCACTATAACAGCCACTGTTGTAACAGCAATCCGCTGTAACAGCCATGATTTTTGACTACGGATTTCGCCAGCCATACATATCTCCAATGCTGTTATACGCAGATAACAGCCGTTCACTATAGCAGCCAAAAAGTAAGCATTCGGATAGGGCTGTTATAGTGAGACCCGACTGTAGTTCGAAGGTTAGGGCAATTTTTGCGGCGAGCGTTGGCATGCTACTTAAGTGAGTAGCCTTGTCTCGCCATGACGACAATTTAGCGCTTCGTGGTGTCTTATTCCTGACTACGCATAAGATTGGAGTAACCCCTTTATTATCTTTGGTTAAGCTGGCCGATCGATTACTCTCGGTCCAGCCTTTGCAGTATACAAAACTCAAGTATAACGACAGTCTGCTCCGGTGAAGATTTCCGCTCAGGAGCAACCCTAGTTCTAACCTTCGTCCACTTATAAACCGGTTTTTAGCTTTTCGCCCTAGATTCCACCAGGAGAGTGCAACCGCCAGTGCTGACGGGTACACAAGGTGAGCTTTATACAAGATGGATCATCCAACTCGTCACAACCCAGGTGATGGAAGTGACCGGTCAAGCCAGCTTGATGCTGGCTCGGACCAAGACCTGGATGGACGGAGTACCCCCTCCGATGGTCATTCATCTGGGCCCCCCGTGGGTGTTCGCATCTCGGAGGAATTTCTGAGAGCGTTTGGACATCACAATGGTGCGCGTGCCCTGATCCTTGGTGACCCTGGATATCACTTGTGGGCGGAAAACCAAAACCTGTCAAAATTGTTGAGGACGTTGTGTCAGGTTCATGGGGGGAAGGCATATCGCCCCTAATGCTGCTGAAGATGGAAGGATGCGATGGTCGACTCGGATTAAGGGAGTATGAGGTTGACATTAATGAAGAAGATACTCCCCTGAGACTCCTACAGGAGATGGTCAGGACTATGGTGCTGGTCACTATAGTGCTAGTCACTATGCTCCAGTTGGAGCCGGCTTGAACTATGGTGCAGGTCACCATAGTCCGAGGAAGGATCATGATTTTGACCACGATCCGAAAAAAACGAATGCACGTAATGGATATCAAAGAAGAAAAAATAAAAAAAGAAGAAGAACCGAAGGTTGGATACGACCAGAGTGGAATGCTGGTCAGCTCAGGATCAGACCACCATTCAGGTCACCTACCCCTAAAAAAGCTGGACGGCAAGGGCCAGGTCGTCTGCCCCACAAGGATAGCCACACGTTTTGAAGAAGAAGAAGAAAAGATGGATGGACTATCACAGAAGGTTACAGACACCGACCTGGAGCGTTCCCACCACCTTCGCTAGTTGGGGCAATTCTTACGAACGGATGGGGTCTTGAATATAAAACTTGACCAAAAATCCTGGGTGGATTGAAAGGTCCCGTTTCTCCACCATCTTTTTCAGGCGGCCGCGTACAGCTCAAACAAGCCGGCATCAATACCACCCAAACCAGTTATTCAACCTGGATGCGGATAAGCTGAAGGAGTCATCCAGCGCGCTTCACGACCACCTGGTACCGTTAGTGGGACGCTCTCAACCTCAAAGGACGGAAGCAACAACTAGAGTGACCCCACTTTCACCGCCGGTAGCAGGCAGACCAGCCGGAATACGTTCAGGTTCTTCACAGTACGAGTCCGCCCCTTCGGAAGTAGATTCGACGGACTCATCTGTGGGTATTCCCCGTATGACGCTTGATCCTAGGGGAGCAACGCGCGTGGCAATGGCCGCCAAGTTTGGAGGAAACGAAGATCCAGATGTCCCCGATCGGAAAGAGGTCAGACAACATAGCGTCCTGACCCGGACGGCAGAGGTGGATTCACACCCAAGGGGCGAAGGCGTGGATTTGAGAATTAAGAAGGAATCCCAAGCCGGCCCCCAAGCTGATCCCCAGGTTAACTACAAGCTGCCCGTGAAGTGCCGGACCACCTTCAAAGTATGTTTTCGGCTATGATGGAAAGATACTTGGAAGAACAACGTCGTCCAATGCCGGCCGTTACAGTCCAGGACCACAGGACCAGCCTTCCCACCGGGAGAGACAGGTGCCTGGATCAGCCCAGCATTATGCGAGGGAATCGATAGATGTAGATCAGTGCAGTCTAGACAGAGTGAGCCCCATGCTGACCCGCCTAGTCGCCGGCCAGGTCGCCGACCTGGACGGCCACCGAATAGGAAACCGTCACTTAGTGATGTGGACATGGAGTCCGTTAAGTCAGCCAGGTGCTGCTATGATCCAGATGACCTGGATCTAGGAATGTCTCGCCGAGCCAATATGGCCTCAGCCCAGGCTTTCGACTTGGACGCAGGGGCGATAACCAGGGTACGGATGACTGCTACGTCCGAGTTGCAAGATTTTACTAGACGGGACATAGACGACGACCAGGCCCGAGGATGGCTTAGCAAGACGAAGTCAGCATTTCTCAGAGACCGTACACCGGACTATGAGAAATGTTTGGTTTTCGGAGACCTAATGAAGAGACCTGCAAAAAACTGGATCTGGATCCATCAGCTCAGCCGGGAAGTCCGAGACGATTGGAGGCAGCTGGTCGAAGCATTTGGTGAACAATACTGCGGATCGGGAATGTCGGTGGCACGTCAGTACTTCCATACCAAGAAGAGAGCAGACGAGACCCCTCTGGAATACCTCCATCGTTTGAATGTCGCAGGAATGAGGGCCGATATATCGGTCAAGGATGACGCCAGCCGGTTGGAAGCTACCTGATAACATGCGGAACACTTCATCAGTACGCAGGACGACCGGGAACGGGTGGACCAGCTTGCGCTGCTCGTTAAAAAACACTACAGAACTGGAACTGACTTCACGGACGTGCTAGAGGGCGAGGAAGCGAGGTCCCAAGGCCGCAGTCGGAATGGGCAGGTACAGATCACGTACTAACATGGATCAGGAAGTAAGCCGCTATCGACCAGGATCGCCCGTGCTGTTCGCATGTTTGCAATGGATTCGGATGCAACCAGCTCGGAAGAAAGATACCAGCGGCCTGGGGACGAATCGGAAGAGGAACAATAACCGTACCTGCTCTCAGCGGAAGCTGGGTCAGGAGTCTAGACCAGCATCTGGGTCGGGTCAGCAGAAAGGTTTTCCCGCTCGAGCTGACCAGGGCTACTCCAGACGGAAGTGCACCCACTGTGGATCCATCAAGCATGATGATAAGAACGGCTGGAAACGACTGACCTGCAAGAAGTGCAAGAGGAAGGGACATCCGGATGAACACTGCTTGTTCACCTGCAAGACTTGCGGAGAAGTGCACGAGGCTGGACTCTGCCCCATCGGGGAGTTCTACAACCAGATGAAGAAGTGGTATGTCCCGACAAAACCCGCTGGAATGTTGCCACCAGGGGTGGAAAATATTTAAACTAGATCGCTCGCCAGGTTGGAATCTGGTTCGAGCCGAGCGATCTAGTGTAAGTATCTATGCATATTTCGGTAAGGAGAATAATCGAAAAGCAAAGCAAAGCGTTACCGACAATACATGTAAGTTTGACGATTACGTCACCCGATCCCCGGGCAGCAGGGCCTACTCGTACCTGGTGACCAGTATACGGACGGTTGAATATTCTCGGTCGGAAGTGGTCATGGAGCTGAATTTATTACCCGGAGAATCACGGTTTACTGAAAATACCATTCGCCTGACAAGTTGTCCAAGAAGGTCAAGGCCGATGGTAAGATTAATAACCAGAAGGCCACTATGATTTTTGGCTCGGGCGCAGAAGTGTCCATCGTCGCCACCACCTTTGCTCGTAAGGTTGGGTGTGAAAATAGATGAGACAAAGCGACAAGAGTGTATCGGTATTGGAGAAAGCTCATACATGACCCAAGGAAGGACAAGAGTTAAGATTACACTGGCTCGGTCGTTGGTATACAATTTTACTGCCTGGGTAGGTAGGATAGCCGGGCAGGACGCAATTTTGGGGATGGACTTTATGGTCCTTGTCGGCATACGACTGGACTTATCTCATGCTCATTGACGTTGCCTGATGAGGTGCAGATCCAGCTGGCTGGCCGGCAGCCACTTTATGGTGCCCACGTCCAATTTCTTAAGTTGAGCCGATTTGTAACTGTGCCAGTGGGACTGACAGTGGAAGTGACTGTGCGATCACATGACCGGCGTCATAAGTTATGGCTAACAAGGGGTGAGTATTGGGTGCCCTCGTTCGTTAAAGGGGAAGGTCACCTCAACTACATAAGCGCACCTCACCATGCATGAGGATATCATCATTGGAATGTGGCTGGCCGAAGCCAAAGTGCCCCGCCGGCCAGGTTATGTCACTATTGGCTCAAGACGCTATATCGAGTGGCAAAACCTGGTGTACCAGGCGACTACGGATCTAGTCAGTGAGGAGGAGTCTGTGAAGGATGACCGGACACCTATGGTGGCCAAACCGGAGTACCGGACGCCTTATCGAATATTGAAGCGGAGCCGGCCATCGCCGAGTCAGGTTAAACGTGCTGGCCGAGACCCTTCCGCAGTTGCTGAACTGGTCTTGCTCACACCGTGGGACCTCTCATAAGATCAAAGCGCATTTCCACTGGCGACGTCTCTATCGCAGTGTGCAGGCGTACGTGGGAAGTTGTCAGAATTGTGAGACAGGGAAATGTTGGCCGACAATTAAAGGGCGGTCACCTGGAAATATACAAGCAACCTATCCTTTCCAAGTCAGTACGATGGACCACATCCCATCCCTACCTAAATCTCGAAATGGATATACTAAACTGTTGATCTGGACGGATTTGTTTACAGGACTAGGCATTGCAAAAGCCAGTTCCACCCGTACCGCGCAGCAGATTGCTCAGAGTTTTGAGGAGAGGAATGCGCGTTCAGACGTTTCGGGGCAAGCGAGGTCATTAGACATGACAGGGAACCTGAATTGATGGCGGACGTGTTCCGATCCTTCAACAAGATCTTGGGGCAAAAACAGAGCGAGACCATGGTCTATCGTCCACAAGCGAATGGGAAGACCGAAAGAATGGTACAAACTCTGACTAGACCCTTTAAGATGTATGTGATGGAGGCTGACCAGCACGACTGGGATGAATACGCCGAAAGGCTGGTTTTTGCTATTAATTCGTCGGACGATCGGGTAAGGGGAGCCACCCCTTTTTATTAAGCTTACGGATGGGATCCTAGATCCACCTTGGAAGCCTCCATACCAATAGGGTGTACTCGAAGCCGTGATCGGGACGCTCGCCGTTGGCGGATGAGAGTACAACGCCATTACTCGCTGGCACGTGAACAAGTAAATGAACGCCTCCAGCAAGCTATCCAGGACCGTGCCGATCGGAACAATGACCAGGTCAGTGAGTACGGTGTAGAGACAGGCTCCCAGGTATGGATATACCTGGATCGAGTTAAGGAAGGTTATGCACGGAAGTTAGCCCATATGCGGCACGGCCCTTTCCGTGTAGCAGAGCTGGTTGGGGAGCACGCCGTTAAGCTGGTTACGACAGGCACTGATTACAATGTTTTTCTAATAGTGCACGTCTCCAAGCTGAGATTGGAGAGACATTTCGCAGATCGCCCGAGTACGCGCCTGGTATCGGAGAACGACAGGTTCGATTTCGACGAAGCCCTGTTGCCAGAAGCGCTGGACCCAGACGAATATGAAGTGGAAAAGATTTTGGATGTTCGATCTGGACGGAAGACCAGGTTTGGCCGGGCCCACAGTGAATTTTTGATACAGTGGAAAAACTACGAAGAAAAATCGTGGGTGGATGAGCTGGATCTAAATTTTGGGGCGCTGATGAGGGAGTTCTACCGCAAGCGAGCGAGCCGGAACCGTTTCGAGGCCATGCTGACCCATGAAGAAGGTGGGGCTGACCCAGAAAATTAGGTCATCCGGTTGTCGGGCAGCGGGTACGGCCAGATTAAGCGATATTAATCGACCAATCAAATGGTGGATAGGAACTAGTCTGGTCAGAAATGGGCCAATCAGGTGCTCGATTAAAAACAACCTTTTCGAGTCAGCATGATGTTGGATTAAAAAACTTTTTGGAGTTAGCATGGTGCTAAATTGAAAAACCTTTTGGAGTCAGCATGAGTGGCGAAGCTGGATGGGTGTTCGGATTACGGAAGTAGAAAAAAGTGGTTTCGACATAGGTATTAGTGGGACGAATGGCAATTGATGGATGGGTGAAGTGGAATAAGCTAGAACGAGCAAAGTAAACTAGCCTTGCAAGTCGTCACTGGCGAGTGTAGCGGAATTTGTTCCGGAGGCGGAACACGCTGAGGCCAGGGTGGCGGTAGGGATCCTGCCGATACTGGTTACGCCATGGATCCTGCTTGTCGATCTCGACCAATGAGGCTTTGAAGGTGGTGGCGCAGTGGGGGTTACCTAATCCCGGATACCAGGTCCCGCCCTCAGCCGGATTCCCGCTTTTCTCCACCCGGCGATTAGCTATGTGTAATATTATGGGACTAAAGAATATGTCCAGGTCACAGTGGCCGGCTCTGATTCCATCGACGACGAGAGTACATAGGCTGGCCCTTCCCTCAGCCGCTCGGTTGGGTCGTCGGCACGGTATATAGCCAGAGCAGGATTCTTACGCCCGGCTTCGGCGGAAATGAATAGGAAGTGAGTGAACTCCCAAATGGCTTGACCATGGCGGGAGAGAAAACCCGCACATGCACGACGAAGATCGGCAAACCAGCCGACACGGGTTAAGCCCATATCAGGCATATCCGTCGCCAACACGGTCTACGGTTTGAGAGACAGGACCGCGTTTAGCTGAGCAGTTTTGAATAGGGCAGAGAGACCGGAGGGAATACCCACAGTGGTGGACGAGACAAATCTCGAGCGACACGGATGCCCGTGAGATCCGTAATACGTAGGCTTTCAGCTGGTCCTCAGACCAGGGACGAGCCACATTCACTTCGGGAGTGCTCAGAATTTTCCGGCGAGGAATCCAGATCGGGGGAGACTCTTCGGCCGACTCATTGGGCTCGTTCTCATCCAGCCCTCAAGTATCCTGATGGGGTGAGCTTTCGATGTCCTCGGTAATGGCTTCGTCGTCATCCACCTCGAGCAGGTTTAATGTCTCTTTCTCATCCAGTGAAGCGGTGGATGGTCCTCGGAGGCCATGAGGAGAAATACCAAGAAGAACCGGAGAGGACGGAGAGCCAGGCAAGGATCTTGGGACGTGGTTACAAAGGGGCGACCCTCCGGAAGCCAGCAGACCAAAAGCGGTTGAGCTTGGATCAGGACTGGAGCCCGGCTCACCCTCTTCCCAGACCTTTGACGTCTCCGCCGACAAGGCGGACTGTTTGAGCCGTTTAGTGGCCGCTGGAGGAGGGAGCGACGAAATCCTGCTGGGCCGGCGTTTTCCTCTGCTTATCGGGAGGTCCTCTGGGGATGGTGAAAAAGCCGGCTGCATGCCGGCTGGTAATGGCGAAGGGTTAGGGCTCGGGAAGCATCCCAGATCCGGAGACGTGTGGTTACCTCCGCATCGACAGTCTCCAAGCCTGAGGCGGACACCTTTTCCTCGGATGATCCGACGATGGCACCAGAGTCAGCAGACATCGCTAATGACGGTTGGGCGGAGGAATCGGAACCGAGACCGCGGGGGCAGGCCAAGTCGAGAAGATTCCGGGTTGCCCGTCGGGTAGGTGCGGAGCCCTACATCAGACGCGTCACCCTGGCATTCGCCTCTGCCAGACGATCTCGGGCAGCCTGTATCGCGGACAAGCAGTCTGCACGACGCTCAATAAGGTCAGAAACCACTTGCCGGCATTTGTCTACGCTCGACTGGGCCTTTGCATGTGCTTCTTCACATTCCTAGCTCTGGAGTTGAAGTTCGGGCGGCGCGGTTGTCGATTTTTCCAGAGGTTTCCTGTACTTCCCCAGTTTCTGCGGGAGGTGGATCGGGTGACTCACTAGCTGGCCCAAGTTCACTTGAAAATTCTCCAGTCGCTGAGAGAGACGGATATACTCCTCGTAGTGCTTCGTTACTTTACGGGAAGCATGGGAAGACTCGAGCATCAAGACGTGGAAGTGCATAATGCGTTTTTCTGCAGGGACATATAGAGTGAGCAGATGAGGACACAGACTCGAACAAGCGTGAATAAACATACGTTGGGAATCCACTGTGGATACCGCCTTCTGATACAGGATGCGTAGGGAGTCAATCGACTCGGACAGTTGCTTGTACCGGTCCTTCTCCCGAACGAGGTCATCCTTCTCATTCTCCAATTGGTTAATGTGACTTTGGAATTGAAGGCCAGCGAGTACCTTCCGGACCCTGGCCCCGTCTGCCTGCTGATAGGCCAGTTGCGCGGTCAAGAATAGCTCAGTGTTCGCCTTCTCCAGAGTGGCCATCTGAGCAGTCAAGGCAGTAATTTGATTTCTCAGGTTAGCCGTTTCCGGCTGCCCGGGGCGACGCCTGAGACCGGCGGATCGCGCCCTTAGGCAGCCTACCGGTGGCCAGGCTGGCCACGGAGGGTAATCCAATGATGAGTCCGTGTTGGTATCGTTGTGGCAGGACATGAGAATGGTGGATGGTTCAAGATGCAAGATGCGTAGTGGGATCATGCCTCAACCGTCGTGCGGGTGCGACAAGACTCAGGGGCGGCTAGGGTGAAGTGGTCCTGGAATTAACAGGATAATGAGAAGTGAATACGATCACCTATTGGTAGAAATGTTGGACCAAGCTTGCTGCCCGGATCGGCCACCGACGGACGCAGGCCAACAGCTGCCGGAGGTGTTCAGGAGCACTCACAAACGACAGATCGGTGCAAGGAATGGAAACAAGCTAGATAAAGGTGATCCGGAGGCTCGAAACCAGGTCAGCCAGAAGTTGCTGGATGTACAACAAGTCAAAGAGGAAATGATATCGAAGTACGATGATAGTCTTGATATAGAAGAATAGCAAACTTCAGCTACAACAGTCTTGCAGTAGCGCAAGCATATTAAACAAAGATACGCTCTAGCTGCAGAGAAATGCAATCATGACCAAAAATTGGATGGCCTTTTCCCAGTAGTAGATTAACTTCTTCCAGAAAACTTGACAACTGAAGCCGTTTCTGCATTTCTTCTACACACACCTGGATAAACAAAACGCTTATTGATAACTACGTTGGTGGTGGGCCAGCGGGGAAGTACCCGTTCAATGTTGCCGTGCGAGACGCCTATGTCACAATGTTTGACTTTCGGTCGCAGTGCTACATCATTTGAATGAAGCAGTGTGAATAATTTTAGCAAAGTTTCAGCTTAGAAGATAGATCGAATGATGGAAGATTTTTTTGAGGCTATTATATTGGCAGGCCGGCCAGTTGCCACTTAGAAGTGGAAGGTGTAGATTGTATCATAGCATTGCGTAAACCCAGCAGATCCATGCCCTTAACTTCAACCAAGCACCTTTCCCTAATTCCAACAACGCGAGTAATCGTGATGACCCAGGTTACATTCAGCACGGCGGCTCATTATAATCACATCTTTGTCGTGTGGTGTAGTCGCTCTCAGAAATTCTTCCTGAGATGCGAACACCCACGGGGAGCCCAGATGACTGACCGTCGGAGGGGGTACTCCGTCCATCCGAGTCATGATCCGATCCGGTATCCGGCCGGCTGGATCGGTCACTTCCATCACCTTGGTCGTGACGACTTGGATGATCCATGTTAAAAGCTCACCTTGTGTACCCGTCAGTACTGGCGGTTGCGCTCTCTTGATAGACCCTAGGGCGAAAAGTGTAAAGTCCGTCGAATAAGGAGACGAGGGTTAGGACTAGGGGTAGCTCCTGGGCGGAAATCTTCACCGGGGAGCTCGATTGGCAATATACTTGAAGTTTGTATACTGCGACGGCTGGACCGAGAATAATCGATCGGCCAGCCAAACCAATGACAATAAAGGGGTAAATCCAAACGTGTACGTAAAGGAGAATCCAAATATAACTCCACAATCTTCCACAGTAGGCCAAAACGTTACCACACTTTCCAATACTTGATATAAACTTGTTCAAAACACGGGCGACTTGAGTTGAGTACACGCGACGCGGCGACACCCGGTCAGGGGACTTCCGATGGGTTACTTTAACCTTCCCAGGGCAAACCAATAGCAGCAAGAGGGTACCTTGTTAGCCCTCCGCTGTGAACGAATGAAAGCGACTTGTGTCTAAGAAAGCGAAACGTATACTGATTTTTATCCCTATGTCCAATACTCCCTTTTGTGTAACTTACCCCAAATAGCCCGGCTGGACAGTTATGTGTCTTACCTGAAATAGCCCGGTTAACTCCGATCGGATGCTCTTTTGTGTACCGGCCCGGCCGGCACACCAACCCCAGATGGTGGCAACCCGGCCGGTACACCAATGTGGTGGAGCCGATTTCCAAATCCATGACCGAAGTCTTGGGCGGAATCCGGATACCCACTGGCCCGGATGACCAACTATCGGAGGGGGTACTCCGTCGATCCTGATCAGCATCAGAATCAGATGAATCACCACCATGGTGACTGATCTGATCCTCCCGGCCATCTGGCCGGTCTTCATGCGCGTCAGGATCTATGTTTATCTTCATCTCACCTTGTGTACCCGTTGATCGGGGGTGGTTACACTCACTTAGGTGGACTCGGTGACGAAAACGATGATCTTGATCAGGTCGGAGGGGATGACCTTCTCGAGACGGGGGGTGTCCTCGGGTGGAAATCTTCACCGGAGAACGGGTTGGGGTCGATACTTAATCAGTATCTAGGCACTGATCAGGAAAGTTCGTCTGATCAGGCCAGCCAATGAGAGAGAGATATAAGAAACCAAGAAAACGCGATCAAACCACGATCTTCCACAGTAATCCACAAACGTTATCTCCACAAAACCTTTTCCAATATTATTGACGTGTTCCAAACACGTGTGCGTTGAGGGTGAGGTTCGATCACCTAAAACAAACCCGTCGGGGGTCTTCCGGTAAGCCAAAATGCGTCTAAGCGCGTCTTAACCGGGAATTAGTTGAGCAAGAGGGGACTAATCAACCCTGTGCTCCCAATGACCGCAACACGTGGCGGAGCGACTCTTTGCTTTAGGGGGAAAATCAAAACCTGTTATTATATATGCAATGTCCTATACCTGTGTACCGTACATCAACTCATGCCTGACTTATACTTCGAACCTATTTACTTCGTCGCACGGTTGCGTAGCACCACCTTGCCCATCCTGGCTGCACCTTCAAGCTGATCTGTACCACTTCTGCCCTGATCACGACCCGACTCTTAGAAAAATCTTCGACCCATCCCGATCTTCGACAAACAACCTTGAAACCACTTGAGATCTGCTCTTCAGCACTTGTCCACTTCGTATCCAGCCCGACCAAACCGAGAACTTACTTGCCCTTGCATCTGAACGCTGATCAGAGGCTGATCAGCCCTGATCACGATCGGCATAGTGATCAACCGGGTGATCAGGTGGTGATCAGGCCGATCAGCCCTTGATCACCTCGGGAACGCTCTGGGTCATCATCATCACGACTCAATTCATCTGCTAAGTCATACTTCCGAACTCCATACCCCGTCAGGGCAACCATATCACACTGACTTCATCCGATCAGGCCTGATCGGGCCTGATCGGGACTTTCCGCATCTTCCCTGGACGAATCCATCGGTGATCATCATTCACACAACCTGTCACTCCACATGCCCGACTTCATTCCACATCTAATCTTCATTGCTCGGGCATAATAAGCCGATCAGGCCGTAACTTCGTGTCATGATCAACTTCAAC
Source organism: Sclerospora graminicola (assembly GCA_001887855.2). Classification (NCBI taxonomy): domain Eukaryota; phylum Oomycota; class Peronosporomycetes; order Peronosporales; family Peronosporaceae; genus Sclerospora; species Sclerospora graminicola. Next base: position 11,881 of record MIQA02006677.1, read on the forward strand.
CACTATACCATTCATAGATCGGCTGGACGGCTACCCTTGACACGTCAAGTCAACAGTTGCTCACCTCATATTACATCCACGGGAACTCCACTTAGTAACTGTGATAACGATCGTGATCGTGATCTCCATCGTTCCATCAGTGTCTGGGACTGGGCGTAATGACAGTACTTGGCTGATTTCTTCACATCGTGAATACCCGTTGTCCGCCACCTTTTCATCGTAACTGTGATCAGCCTTTTCCCACCCATCAACCGTCATATGTTGATGGGTGTTCCATCGTCACCAATCAACGGCCATGTGTGGTCCACTTCAGTCTCAATATTTTCCGATCGCTTTACCACAGCCGCCCCTGAGACTAACTGCAGCCGCGCAACGACTGCAGTTCGACTCACTCACTTCCAAACTTCCTCTCTGGCGATCACCATGGCTGACTCGAGCCGATCTTCTCTTCCTTCTTCGTCATCTTCGGCTGCCCGCCCGATCGCTGCCTCGCCTTCCGTTTCCAGTTCGACTAATCCCGCGATCGCCCCGATCACGACTTCGGCGCCGATCACGACCAGCCTAATCCGTCCAACGACAACCATGACTCCGTATCGCCCGCCTTGGAATCCTCCCGCTCGACCTTCTTCAGATCGCCCCCTCCGTTACTTGGAACAGCTCGCCCGTCTAATAGATGGATCGGGTTCACTCACGTTGGGGTCCGTGGAAGCTTGCCGACTACGGTCGGAACTCCGAAGTGCAATTCCCGAGTTGGTTTCTCTATATGATACCAATCGGGCACTTAACGCTGAGTTATCCGACCGTCGGATCGTTGCCGATTCCTTGGCACATAATTCTGCTGATCTGGCTGCCCAGCTGTCGACTCTCCGGCTAGATCACGACCGACTTGACCAAGACTTGCAAGACATGACTGATCGCGTTCAGAGTTTGACGATGGAGCGTGATCAGCTATCAGCTGACCTCGCTGCTCTGCGCCTCTCCAGACCTTCAGACACCGTCGCCTCTTTACAGTCGCTGATCGGTTCGCTGACTATTACCGTCCGCCGTCAAGGTACGTTTATCCCGTTCACTTCTTCTGTAATCCGTATATGACTCTCCATGTTTATTTCCAGACGAACGTATTGAGGCGATGAAAGACTCGATGGTCGAGATGGTGGACCATCTACAACGGCTCGATGATCACCGTCTCGACCGTGATCAGCTGCTTCGCGACAAGATCTGCACTGCCGAGGACGTAGAGCGTCGGGAAGTCGAGGTTCGCTACTCGGATGAGCAGGTCCAGCTCCTGGTCAAGCAACTTTCCGATTCTCGCATCGGCCGCGCCGACATACAGAAAAGGTTGTGCGAGAGTCGGAAGGCGGCTGAAGATTGCCGGCGCGAGCTTAATCTTGCTCGGGTTAAACTTGAAACCCTAGAGCTCGATGATCGCGCCTGGCTCCAGCATAACGCCGACTTGAGAAACCTCGCGGTGCAGACTATGGAGAGGTGGACCAAACCGAACACCGGTTCGGGGTCAGTTCGGACGGCCTTACAACGGCTTCCTGAGCTGATCAGCTCCTTCACTCCGTCTGGAACACCACCACAATCTTCCGAGTCTGCCCCGCCATCACCAGCGTCTTCCGTCGCTTCCTTGCCGACCCATAGTGCTGATCAGCCCGTGATCAGCACTGCAGCGGCTTCTCCGTCTACTCAATCTCATTTACCAGCGACTTCGAGATCAGCCCCTCGGCCTTGAGTTCTGAGAAGCGCAAGCGGACCAGATCGTCAAAGAAGAACATGACTCCCGCCAAGCGATCACGTCTCACGATTGACTCGGACGATGAATCGACTGATCTGGACGAGAGAACGTTGTCCGTTCTGGCCCGATCGCGCAGTACTGATCGCCGCACTCCAGCGCCAACCCTTTCCGGCGTAAGTTCGCTGGCCCAGGCCGTTACTTTGCTTGAGTCAGATGACGAGGATGACGATGATCTTGAGGAGGAACAACCGGCTCCGGCTGATCCCAACGTTCCTCCAGCGGCCAATAGGGCAGTGATCGCCCCGCCGCTCAATTTCACAGGCGTTTTCATCCCGGCGAAACGATCGTCGATCGAGCAGGACGATTACAGTTATAATCCGAACCAAAGGTTCATGGATTTGTACGTCGTCATGCAGGGCAAGCCGACTTCTGCTCACATGGCAACACGGAAACCTTGGAGTGCTGATCAGGTATGGGATCTGACGCCTCAGGTTCTTGCTGTGAGGCACAAACTCGTCCCTCGCTTGTGGTCCCGCCCGCCAGGCTGGATCTTTCCGACAAGATCGCCGGCGCCCAAAGACAAGCAGTGGCAACCGAAGGTGCTGACCAGAGGCGCTATTGAGCTTCTGATCGATTCAGCACCTTGGGAAGTCCTCCTGACACCTATGCCTGGGCTGGCGTTTCCCAATCACCCTTGGTTTGTTGAGCTGCAGGGACGTTTGGCCCTGTATTACCAGGAACACATTCAAGCGATATGGGAGGCGACCCACCATTTCCCGATCACGGCGACAATGCGCAAGGACGCGTGGATCGAGCATTACCATCATGCTCGCAAGCGTCGACGCACCAAAGCCGGGGCTGCCTGGGCCGCGATCTGCGATTATATTGTCAACGGGATTCAGCGCGGCGAGTGCGATCTGGACGTTTTCCTGTTTCCTGGCGTGCTGCATTTACCTCTTCGTCGAGCGGGATCGCGAGGACTCAAGGCTGACGGCGGGGAGTGGTATCCCGGTTATGGGCATCTAACTCCGGTCGCCACGTTGCGTGATTGCCTGATCTGGACCGATCAGCAGGAGCCTTGGCGGAATCAGTTCCGATCAAGCCCCATGGATCATCCAGGGTTCGCGGTTTCTCGCCTGCGCACTAAGTATGGATGTGATCGTCGTGACAACCAACTTTCGTTTCGTTTTCCATAATCACTAATATATCACGACAGTTCTTGATGATTTTCGCGTTCCATATTCACATTTCTTGTTCAGGTCTCATTATCGTCTCCATCTTGTATGTCGGTCGCTCACATGTATACAGATATAGTTCTCGTGCATTATATGTATGTATATGTATCCATTACTCCAAACCAGCTCAACCACCCTGATCTCCACTTGCCCGATCATTACATTTGGCTGATCAGTCACAATGTGTCAACCCAGGCTATTGAGATTCCTGGTTGCCCTCTTCGTGGGTTTGCATCACTCCAAATCGATTTCGTCTCACCCGATCACGTTCAAATTCTCTTAATAGAGCTCCACAGTTCAGATCACGTTCATCTACCCACTCGGGATCGTCATAACCCTTCCACCGAACCAAGTAATCACGATGGGTTCGGCCAAATCGGGTCCTCTTGCCTGATCGGGTATCCAAAACCTTCTCCACTTCAAATTCGTTCGGGTCCAACGTTCTTTCCCAACTGTCTTCGGGTAAGAGAGCTTCGTCGAAGTCAAACCTTGGCTGATCATCGCATGACAGCCTGGTTTTAGGCCGATCAGGGTATTCCCGAACCAGTTTCAGCTTCGACAAGTGGACGATCGGGAAAATTCCGTAATCGGTACCTGCAGTAATCAACCGAGCGGCATGATCACCGATCAGTTCGGCTATACGGAACGGTCCATGCCACAGATGTGCTAACTTCTTGGCATATCCTTCTTTCACGCGATCCAAGTAAAGCCAAACCTTGATCCCGGCTCGATATTATGCGAATCGGCCTGATCATTGTTCCGATCAGCTCTTTCTTGGATGGCCCTCCGCAATCGTTCGTTGACCTGCTCCCGCGCATGTTGGTAGTGACGTTGGAGTCCCATACGCCATCGACGAGCTTCGCGATCTCGACCTCGAGTGCATCCAACAGGGATCACCGACTCGATAGTAGATCGGGGGTCCCAACCATACGCCAGGTAGAATGGAGTATCTCCCCTGATCCGATCGAAAGAGGAATTCAACGCAAACACCAGTATCTCCGCATATTCATCCCAATCTTGTTGAGCGGAGTCCGCGACATACATCTTGATAGCTCTAGTTAGCGTCTGTACCATCCGTTCAGCTTTACCATTCGCCTGCGGACGATATGCCATGGTCGCGCTCTGTTTCTGGCCAAGCATCTGATTAAATGATCGGAAGACTTCGGCCATGAAACCTGGTTCGCGATCATGCCTGATCACTTCACTGGCCCAAATCGTCGAAAAACACATTCTTCGTAACTGCAAGCGACTTGTTGGGCTGTTCGGGTAGATCCCGCTTTCGCGATCACCAATCCCGTGAACAGATCAGTCCAGATCAGCAACTCTGTATTGCCCTTGAACGATTTTGGCAGGGACGGTATGTGATCCATCGCTATCACTTGGAAAGGGTAGGTCGCCTGGATATTTCCAGGTGATCTCCCCCGGATGTTTGGCATACCTTTTCCAGTTTCGCAATCCGTACATGTCCCGACAAACTTTTGTATACTTCGATATAAGCCTCTCCAATGAAAATGTTTACGGATCCTGTGAAACGTTCGACCTACGCCCTGGTGGCCACCCTCCAAACTGACGTGATAATGGTGTAAGATATCAGCTTGTAAAGTCTCCAGGATCACGAGCCTTGCCGATCGGTCCAGATCTGCATCGGCCTGATCAGCTTGAACATAGTAAAACAATAGGTCATTTTCGTCGATCTCGTAGTTGGACGCGATCTTGGCACAATCTTTTGCTTCACCCTGGCTCAGCTTCTCCAGATCACCCTTTAGAAACGCCTTCAAATCAACGATCCATTTTTCCTCGTCTTGTGCCTTGAGAATTCTTTCGATCCGCATCTCCTGTACTATTTCTTCTGTCAGGCTTTCTCGAGAGAGTGATCTGTTGGGTGGTGATCTGGTTCGTGATCTCGTCATAATCAAGATCTGGGCTGCTTCCTTTTCATCTTCCACACGGATCAGCTCAGGCAGCCTATTGATCTCCACCAGTTCTTCCAGCAATGCTTGATCAGTAACTATTGATCCGGTCTGATCACGCATGGCCATAGTGGCTAGGTGATCTGCGCTCCGATTCCAATCACGTTTCACATGTAAAAGATCATGCCTTGGCCATCCACGTAAAGCTTTCATAACGCGATCGTTCAGTAGCTTCAAACGCGGTGCTTTACAGTCGATCTCTCCAGTGATCTGCCGAATTACCAGGTTTGAATCTCCGCATATGATTACTCTTCCGATCTTTTGCTCTTGCAAGAGATCCAAACCTAGCAGCAGACCACGATATTCAGCCTCATTGACCGTGATACCTGGAGTATAATCTGAACCGGCCGATATAACAGTCCATTCAGGCAGTTTCCATAAACGCACTATACGCCCCCACGCCTTTCTTCACACTCGCTGATCCGTCGAAACTTACAACGATCAGATCTTCCTCCGAGCCGACGATCGGTGGGGGTATAGTGATCGATTCACGTGGTTGCTTCCGAGGAGCGACCTCGATCAGGGCTTCATCGACTTCTGATCGGGGCGTGATGCTGGCTGCCAGTGTTCCAAGAATTTCTTCTTCGCCCTTGGTGCACTTGATGATCTCCAAAGTCCACTGAGATAACACCGCTGCCCATCGCCCCAGTCTCCCGTCTAGACCATTCGCTGACAGTAACCACGCCAAACTAGATCGCCTGGATAATACCTTAATTGATCTAGCAATGAAGATTAGATGTGGAATGAAGTCGGGCATGTGGAGTGACAGGGTGTGTAAGTGATGATAACCTATGGTTTGTCCAAAGATGACGTGGCAAGGCCTGATCAGCCGAGATCGGTGTTTTATGGTTGCCCTGAGGGGGTATAAAGGTCGGAAGTATGGTTTGGCATATGAATTGAGCCGTGATGATGATGACCCACAGCGTTCCCGAGGTGATCAAGGGCTGATCGGCCTGATCACCACCTGATCACTCGGCTGATCACTATGCCGATCGTGATCAGGGCTGATCAGCCTCCGATCAGCGTCCAGATGCAAAGGCAAGTAAAGTTCTCGGTTTAGTCGGGCTGGATACAAAGTGGACAAGTGCTAGAAGAGCAGATCTCAAGTGGTTTCAAGGTCGTTTTCAACTTCGTGATCAGTCTCAATTGGTGATCCTCCTACCCGATCACGTTCTCGTAGCCCATGATAATCAACTTCCTTCAGTTCATATAGTATAGCGGCGTAAATCGAGAAGTCTTCGATAAATCTGCTATAATAATTCAGAGATCCGAGGAAGGATTGCATGGCCTTCAGTGATCGGGGAAAAGGTAAGTTGCTGAGAGCGGCCAGATCTTTCGGGTTTGCTTCCAATCCTTGGATCGACACGTTATGGCCGAGGTAAGCGACCTTGGGTTGACCCCAGAAACTCTTGACCACACTGATCGACAAATTCCAGCGCTCGCAGGTGTTCAGGAGTCGTTCGACCTTATCGCATAGCATATCCCAGGATGTTGCTGTGACCAAGATATCATCTATGTATGATCGCCTTCCCAACACTGATCGGCCCTGATCTTGGTCTGGTTCACCTTCCGTAAACACATCATCTAAATCAGTGGCTTCCCGATTAGCACTGATCTGGAAATACTCATAGAGAGCATTGTCGATCAGTCTCTGATAGATCTGTGGGGCATTCTTTAATCCAAACGGCATCCGATTCCATTCAAAAAGTCCGAAAGGTGTAACGAAAGCCGAGATCTCTCGAGCGCGATCAGTCATCGAAACCACCCAGAAACCACTAGCCATATCCAGCGAACAAAACCATAAAACTTTATCCAGATCTTCCAATAAATCATTGATCAGGGGCATCGGATAGACCATCAACTTCGTGAGGCGATTCACCATTCTATAGTCGATACACAATCGAATATCAACCCCATTCTTCTTAATCACGATCGGTGATGCCCACTGGGATGTTGATGGTCGGATGATCTTTGTACTCAACAAGCCCTTGATCAAATCGGATAACTTTTCCTGGTATTGAGGTGCAACTTTACGACAACGCTGAGCGATCGGCCTCGCATTTCCCACGTCTATATCACAAACAGCTCCGAATGCGGCCGGGGGTAGGGCGTTACCTTTCCCCATTAGTAAGTGGCGCCTTTTCCAGATGATCTTCTTTAGCTGATCGATCTGCTCGGGAGTGTTCACTTCGGGATCACCGACCTGTAGATCTTCCATGGTGACTTCTGGCATATTGGACGATACCTCCGGTAAAACGGCCATCTGCTTCTCGATACCTTCAATGTACTGATCGCCACCTTCGTGTATACACACTTGCTCGTCCATCTGATCTGCCTTTTTCTGATCGGTGCCATCTTGAGTCGCTCCTTGTACGTCACTCGACTGATGGTCTACGTCGGGTTCACCTTCCTTCGTAATAACTTCGGCTGATTCATCCTCCTTTTCCTTCTCATGATCGTTCTTGAACTCCTCACTGTCATTTCCGCTATCTGGGTCCGTTGTTTTTGGTGAGCCGGGCCTAATTATACTCAATATCTGTGGACCTTCTTTGACCCGGCTTTCCCCTGTCGCTTCGATCGGTGGCCTCCTGATCAGCAGCTTGGTCGGCGTAGAATATTCCGGCTTCTCGACCATAGGTGAGGTATCTTCATCCGCTAAGTCTTCGTCACTGATCAGGTCCGTGGTGGCTTGATAAGCCAGATTCTGCCATTCAATGTATCTTCGTGATCCCACTGAAACATATCCGATCTGTCGAGGTACTTTCCCTTCAGGTAACCACATCCCTAAGATCATGTCTTCGTGGATGATCAGCGGCTGATCGGATATATTCGTGACCCTGATGTAACTTGATCTGCCGATACCTTTAACGAACGTTGGTACCCATCGTTCACCACGGGTTAGCCACAATTTCTGTTGCCGATCACTCGGCCGAATCATGACATCGACTGATCGGGACACCCCGATGTTCTCGTACTGACCCATTTTTAGCATCCGTACATGAGTACCATATAAAGGTCGTCGGCCGGATAACTGAATCTGCACTTCATCTGGCAGAGTCAGGGTTCCATGAGACAGGTCAAGTCGTATACCGGCTGGTACCATAAAATCCATCCCCAGTATCGCGTCTTGACCGGCTAACCGGCCAACCCAAGCGTTAAAATAGTAGACCAGGGATCCTGCCAGGGTGATCTTAACACGTGTTCGTCCTTCCGTCATATATGAACTCTCGCCGATCCCAACACATTCTTGCCTCTGGGTACTGTCTATACGACATCCCACCTTACGAGCAAAGGCGGAGTCGATGATCGAGACTTCTGCCCCAGAGTCAAATAGAATAGTGGCTTTTTCATTGTTGATCTTTCCATTAGCTTTAGCCTGTTTAAACCACTTGTCGGGAGAGTGATACTTCCAGTATCCTCGGGATTCACCGGGCAGTAGATCCAACTCCATGATCACGTCTGATCGGGAATATTCATCCACTCTGAGACTGTAGATCGGACACCGATCGATGCAATTTGAATTAGAACATGTATTGTCGGTTATCTTCTTTTCCTCAAACTTATCTCCGCTACCGACATATGCATAAATGCAGAACGTAGATCGCTCGGCTCGAGCCAGATTCCAACCTGGCGAGCGATCTAGTTTAACATCTTCTCAACATCTGGTGGAAGCATACCAGCATGTTTAGTCGGCACATACCACTTGCGCATCAGATTAAAAAATTCTTCAATAGGGCAGGCGCCGGCGTCATGAAGCTTCCCACAGGTCTTGCATACGAAAAAACAATGATCAGAAGGGTGACCTTTACGATCACATTTTCCACACGTAATTCTTTTCCAACAATCACGATCTCCATGTTTGGTCGACCCACAATGCACACATTTCTTACGAGATCGGTCCTGATCAGGTTGAATACCACCAGGTTTCCGTCCATCCATGCCATTAGCCGATGATCTCGGGCGATACACTGGTTCCGTCGTAAAGATATGACGGTACTGTTCCTCGTCCGAGCTCAGACTTGACTGACCACTTTCCTCCTCCGAACCCGAACTGTCTGATTCCTTCGTGATCATTCGAATTGCTCTGGCTGGTCGTGCTGCCGGTATCTTGCCCTGATCAGGGTGTGGCTTTGACCGGTACCGGTTCGATCCTACCTCGACCTTGGGCTGTCGACTTTTGGCTCGCTGCAGCGTCCTCAGAGTCAGTTCCAGTTGCTCTGAGTCATTTATACGGAGCAGGGTTAGCTGATCGGCCAGATCGCGATTATCCAGAGTACCAATGAAGTGTTCGACATGCTCGCGGGCTATATCCGGGTGTCGTGGGTCCTTGATCGGCATTTTCGCGCGTAGACCAGCAACATTCAGCCGATGTAAGTACTCGATCGGCGTCTCGTCGGATCTTTTCTTCATGTGGTAGTACTGTCTAGCGACAGACACCCCCGAGTTGCAATACTGTTCTTCAAACTCTTCACACAAACGAGGCCACTTCAAACGCACTTCTCGACTCAGCTGTTTAAGCCAGTTCTTGGCCGGACCTTTCATTAGATCAGCGAAGATCAGGCATCTTTCACCTTCCGGTGTCTTGTCCCTCAGAAAAGCTGATTTAGTCCGACTTAACCAAGCTCTGGCCTGATCATCATCCATATCCTTGCCGGTAAAATCTTTCAATTCCGAGATCGCGGACATTCGCACTCGGGTGATCGTTCCGGAATCACTGTCAAATGCCTGCGCGGAGGCCATATTCGCCCTACGAGGCATCTCAATGTCCAGATCATCCGGATCGAAATGCTGACTGATCTCACCTTCTGACTCCATGTCCACATCACTACGTGGGGGTGATCTGTGAAATTGATCTTGGTGACCGGCCTGGCATATCGATCGAACAATTCCGGCTGATCGGACCGATTCCATATCCACGTCCACGGGTCTCTTGACCGGTTTCTCAGCGGATTGATTCATGTTCGATGCTGATCGCCATGGTTGTCCTTGCCCAGGTGTGTACTGAGGTGATCCATATTGTTCACTCGCAAATCGGTTCATCATAGTCGCGAACATGGTTTTCAATTGCTCTGGGACCTCCGGCATGTTGGTATGACCAGTGCTGGGAGTCGGATTGTTCTGTGGCACTTCCTGAGCATCTTCAAAACTATCGTCCGATCCGACTCGACCAGGTTCAGGCTTCCTCTTCCTGTTCTGCGACTCGATCTTGGGGTCGATCTGCTTGATCCCTTTCGGGCCCAACGTCATACGTGTGATCCCAACCGAGGAGTCGGTGGAGGCCGCTCCAGATTGTGATGACGATTGATATATCGACTCAATATCCATAGGATACTCAACCAACTGTGATCGGTGCGAAGGATCCGCGATCGGCGACTGGACCACTGGGTTCGCCCCTAGTAACGAGGCAAGGTGATCATACAGAGTTGTCATAGCTTCTCTGATCGTCTCTTGATCCAGATCGAAAAGCATATTCGCGTCGAAGGCACCAGTAGTGAAGCCAACTTCGTCGATCTGCGCCAAGAGGTTCCTGATCAGATCAAGTTGACTGCCTGTGATCACCGGCCTGGTCGCTCGACCTTCAAGCTTCCCGATGATCTTAGGTTTAATGATCTTCATCACTCGGTTGGTAGCCAGGAACTTGTGAAACTCTCGAAGATAGAACAGTCGTTCCACATCTTGGACAGTGGTCTTCTCGGCTGGTTCGATCTTCTCTTCGTCTTCCTCGAAGATCTTCGGTTTAGGTTTCACATATTTTTTAGGTGGATCACAATGATCCGCCCCCATGTTTTTTCTGTCTTTTTCCATTTTCTTCTTATGCATAGGATCAAGGTTAACACCTCGATCCTTTCCTGGGTTATAGTCAACTTTACTATAACCCAGATCGGCCCCGATCGGGGCCATGTGGGGAGTTATTTCATCTTTAATCTCGACCTGGCACTCCACCAAACCAGGTCGATCATCGCTTCCTTTAGAAATGGACAGCATCGGAGGCGATACGCCTTCCTCCAATACACCCGAAAAAGTTTCCTCCACTTTGATTTTCACATCTTTTCATCATCAAAGGAATCACGGTGATATCCTGAGTCACCAAGTGATCCGGGCACGCGCACCATTGTGGTGGAGCCGATTTCCAAATCCATGACCGAAGTCTTGGGCGGAATCCGGATACCCACTGGCCCGGACGACCAACTATCGGAGGGGGTACTCCGTCGATCCTGATCAGCATCAGAATCAGATGAATCACCATTGTGGTGACTGATCTGATCCTCCCGGTCATCTGGCCGGTCTTCATGCGCGTCAGGATCTATGTTTATATTCATCTCACCTTGTGTACCCGTTGATCGGGGGTGGTTACACTCACTTAGGTGGACTCGGTGACGAAAACGATGATCTTGATCAGGTCGGAGGGGATGACCTTCTCGAGACGGGGGGTGTCCTCGGGCGGAAATCTTCACCGGAGAACGGGTTGGGGTCGACACTTAATCAGTATCTAGGCACTGATCAGAAAAGTTCGTCTGATCAGGCCAGCCAATGAGAGAGAGATATAACGAAACCAAGAAAATGCGATCAATCCACGATCTTCCACAGTAATCCACAAACGTTATCTCCACAAAACCTTTACCAATAGTATTAACGTGTTCCAAACACGTGCGCGTTGAGGGTGAGGTTCGATCACCTAAACAAACACGTCGGGGGTCTTCCGGTAAGCCAAAATGCGTCTAAGCGCGTCTTAACCGGGAATTAGTTGAGCAAGAGGGACTAATCAACCCTGTGCTCCCAATGACCGCACACGTGGCGGAGCGACTCTTTGCTTTAGGGGAAAATCAAAACCTGTTATTATATATGCAATGTCCTATACCTGTGTACCATACATCAACTCATGCCTAACTTAAACTTCAAACCTATTTACTTCGTCGCACGGTTGCGTAGCACCACCTTGCCCATCCTGGCTGCACCTTCAAGCTGATCTGTACCACTTCTGCCCTGATCACGACCCGACTCTTAGAAAGATCTTCAACCCATCCCGATCTTCAACAAACAACCTTGAAACCACTTGAGACCTGCTCTTCAACACTTGTCCACTTCGTATAAAACCCAACCAAACCGAGAACTTACTTGCCCTTGCATCTGAACGCTGATCAGAGGCTGATCAGCCCTGATCACGATCGGCATAGTGATCAGCCGAGTGATCAGGTGGCGATCAGCCCTTGATCACCTCGGGAACGCTCTGGGTCATCATCATCACGACTCAATTCATCTGCTAAGCCATACTTCCGACCTCCATACCCCGTCAGGGCAACCATATCACACTGACTTCATCCGATCGGGCCTGATCGGGCCTGATCGGGACTTTCCGCATCTTCCCTGGACGAATCCATCGGTGATCATCATTCACACAAGTTGTCACTCCCCATGCCCGACTTCATTCCACATCTAATCTTCATTGCTCGGGCATAATCAGCCGATCAGGCCGTAACTTCGTGTCATGATCAACTTCAACCACTATACCATTCATAGATCGGCTGGACGGCTATCCTTGACACGTCAAGTCAACAGTTGCTCACTTCGTTTTACATCCATGGGAACTCCACTCAGTGATTGTGATAACGATCGTGATCGTGATCTCCATCGTTCCATCGGTGTCTGGGACTGGGCGTAATGACAGTACTTGGCTGATTTCTTCACATCGTGAATACCCGTTGTCCACCACCTTTTCATCGTAACTGTGATCAGCCTTTTCCCACCCATCAACCGTCATATGTTGATGGGTGTTCCATCGTCACCAATCAACGGCCATGTGTGGTCCACTTCATCCTCAATATTTTCTGATCGCTTTACCACAAAGATCCCCCTTATTGCTGACATTTGTAAGCGTATTTCGGAAGATTATGGCGCCCTTGTCTCGGACGAAGACAATGAAATCTACGGTACTGCCCTCCATGGACTCTTCATCATTGACCTGGAGGGCACCATCCGTTCCATTCAAATCAATGACGATGCTGTTGGACGCAGTGTCGATGAAACTCTCCGGATCCTGAAAGCTTTCCAGTATGCTGCGTCCCACCCCCACGAAGTGTGTCCTGCCAATTGGAAACCTGGTGACAAGACCATAAGACCAACCACGTCGAGAAGATGGACCTTTATCCGGCAGCTTTACGGTGAGACTACTTGTAAGAGCAAGAGCTGTAGCTAAAAGATTGTGGCGCGAATGAGTACATGTACGAAAAATAGTAAATGAAGCCTGAACTGTCAATTAATCATAAGAACCGACAGCTTCGCGTGCTTTCCGTCCTCGTCATCGCATCCACACTGCCATTTGCATTTCTTCTGCATATTTCTGTGGAAATCCATGCTTTAGCGGTAAAAACGCACGGGAACGGAAATGCCACCCAACGTCAGTAGAGGGAGAGCACCACCAGCTCTGTGTCTTCGAGGGCGACTTTTCCAAGCGTGTTGTAGGGGGTCTGGTGCTATTCGTGACGTGCGCTTGACTGAGGCCGAGATACAGCGACGGCTACATCTTAGGGCCGGTCTGCTTAACAACGTGGCTCACTTAACTTGTGAGATCGTCCTCGAAAACACAAAATAGTTTGCCATACGTCTGGCGATAGCGGCGTGGGTCTCACGCCGCCCTAGCCATCCAGTAGACTGCCATACTCGCACGCTTGTTAAAGGTCTCCTCCCAAGCAGAGGCGACACTCCGCCTCGCAATAGAACAGTCGCTGCTGAGTGTCTCGTCCATGTCAACTTCTTGAGCGCTCGTGATACGAGTTCGTGTCGATCGTTTTCACGTGGAAGCTAAATTAACAATAGTAGTACAGTAACTATTCGACTAATATCGATCCAATCACCGTCCAACAAGTCCTCCCATCTGTGCCAGTTCGAACCTGAATTTTTGAGCTGTGGTACCTTAAATAGTCTGTGCTAGACTAATTTATAAGTTGGTAATTAGTCTGGGCTAAACTAAGTGTCAGACACACCCTGTACCATAACGTAGGTACAGCGTACCGTAAAACCCATTGTGTCACCTAAATAATCAACGGACAAGAATACGCCATAGCTAACAGTAAATAAGATACTGAGACAGTATCCAGTAGAGGAGTTTGCGACCATTACTAGACGGTTTAATAAAACTTCTTGCTCCTGAATTTGCTGGTCTAACGATACAGTTGATCGAATAGATACATATAATGGCATTTTTGTAAGTGGCGATTTATCCTGTTGTGCGCACGTCACATTGTCATTGCAAAAGGAAGTGCAACGGTCTCAAAAGCTAACAAAATTTTCTCTGCATTGACCGGCATCAGC